>JAIUZE010048170.1:0-12931 GCA_022085475.1 Heliosperma pusillum
TGATAAGTGAATATTTGTATGGGTTTAACCCCCAGTTTAGCTCGGTTTTGTATGTCATTTGTGCTTTGTTAAGCCGTTTTATGAGCTAATATCGTCTTCTAGGCGAATTCCTATGTTCTAACCCGTTTTGTAGGGAAAGTGACGTTTCTACGCCCTTTTTCTATATTCCCGAGCATTTGCCTAGAACCCGACGATTCGAAGAAGCAAGCTTGACCAAGTGACATGCATTTCAAGAAGGTTCACTAATTCGAAAGAGAGAAGAAGCAAGGACGGTTTCGTAGTTGTCGGAAGATCAATCAATTAGGAGGAAGAATTCATCGCTTTACATCATATCCAAGCAACAAACCCGATTGTAGAAGTCAAGGGAGATGTTGGAAGTCAAGTCAAAGCAAAGGAAGATGAAGCGTTAGTCAATTGCTTCCAGAAGACGAAATACCCGATCGGGTTTGTGTGTACCCGATAGGGTTTATGTGCTGCTTCGAGAAAACGGCGTTTTCTTCCTACTTTTGTCCTATGTGTTTAATGCCCGACCTCTTCTCCACGAAACCCTAATACTATAAATAGATGCTCTAGCCCTCATATCATAACACACACCTTTCTACAATCCTCTTCTCTTCTTCTTACAATTCTCCTTAGATTAGGAGGAAGGGGGAACTAGCCTCCCTTCTCTCATTTTTTCTTCTTTTCTTAGTTTATTTCTGTCCTTTAGCTTAGATTAATAAGGATTTCATCCTTGTAATCTCCTTTGTGTGATTCAAGCGTTGCAATTCAAGGATCGTTTATTATATGCAAGGATTTTCTATTATTGTTATCATTGTCGTCATATAGGTATTTCTGTTTTATCCCTTGTTTAAAGTTCTTATTGTTTTCCATTTGATTGTTATTCGCTTTACATATTGTCTTAGATTCATTATAGTACCGTTATAATCGTTGTTTCGTTTCCTAGATTACCAATTAGCGTCGTTATTATCGCCATATAAAAAGTCAAAACCAAATAAACATGTCTATCCTAGTTTTCATTGTTAATATCATTTTAGACATAGATATAATCATGAGTGAGTAGTCATCCTTTCTAGGGTGTAGGGTAGCCATGTTAGATTGATTAAAAGATGATAATTGGATAAAGAAATTATGCCTTTAAAACGTTGTGTCTATGCATGTTTGGATTGTAACGATAGTTAACGATTTTTAGCTAAAATCATTTGACTAGTATGGAATTCTTTTCCAAGGTAGATATACAGGAATTGAATAGACAAAGCGTGACGTAGTGGATTAAGACCTAGTAAATCGCACTAAAAGCCTGCTAGACCATCTGATCTATGATTGTAATGAACACACCATTCTTACGAACGCTCAATGAATTATTTGCATATCCCAAATCCAATTTCATCAATATGTCAATCTACATGTGTGAACCTATTTCCCTAGATGCTTCTCATTATTGTTAATTCATCTTTTGCTTTATTGCTTTCATCTTTAATTGCTTTTATTAATTCATCTTTTGCTTTATTTCTTTCATCTTTAATAGCTTTTATTTCATTTTGCATTTATGCTTTTTATTAGTTTAGAATTAAAAACTCCAAAACCCAGAAAATCGATAGATAAAACTTAATTGTGAGACGATTCACAATCCATAGGAAACACCATCTCCCTGAGGATCGACCCCTACTTCCCTAATTACATTAATTTGTTATTAGCCTAGTCTGGGTAATTTATCTTTGCATTGGGCTTGCGACAGGCCCGATCAAATTTTGGCGCCGTTGCCGGGGAGCACGGTTTAGTTTTCCTTTTCCTTGTGATTTTTATCGCAATTAGTTTTATCTAGTCTTTAGGAACTCAAATTCCTTTAGACCTCTCTTGATTTTTCATCTTAGCTTTTCAATCTTATGCCCAGATCTTCTAGACTTGGGACCTCTATCTCTTTAGACCCCGATCTAGAAAGAACTCGGCAAAGGAGACGAAAGCTATTCATCGAAATCTCAAAAGCTTCTGATACTTCAAGTTTAGACCGTATTCGTGAGAAATACTCGGATATTCTATCTAATCTTGAAGGAGAAGAAGATCCATTCTCATCTCCATTCACAAAAACCACTCAATCTTCATTCCATCTTCACCTTCACATTCGGAAATGGTTCGACTTTCAGACCATTCCAAACCCACCGCAGAAACACTTCCAAGGGGTATTGCTACACCCCAAATCACTGCCGAAAACTTTGAAATCAAACCCTCCTTCATTAACCTCATAGAAAGAAGCCAATTTAGTGGCAATGCCACAGAAGATCCCAACCTTCACATCCAAAACTTCTGTGACTATTGCTCCACTATAAGACAAAATGGAGTCACCCAAGAGCAAATTAGAGAGATGCTCTTCTCATTTTCTTTGAAGGGTAAGGCAAAGTTGTGGATACATAGCCTTGATAAGGTTACTTTAGGTATCACCGATTGGGAGAGCTTAGCTCTTGCCTTCTACCAAAAGTACTTTCCTCCCAGAAAAGACCGCTTTGTTGAGAAGTCAAATCACTGGTTTCCAACAAGGGGATGATGAGAGCC
This sequence comes from Heliosperma pusillum, assembly GCA_022085475.1. Lineage (NCBI taxonomy): Eukaryota > Viridiplantae > Streptophyta > Magnoliopsida > Caryophyllales > Caryophyllaceae > Heliosperma > Heliosperma pusillum. The sequence continues at coordinate 2,551 of JAIUZE010048170.1, forward strand.
TATATGAAGCTTGGGAGAGGTACAAGGACTTACAAAGAGAATGTCCTCATCATGGGTTAGATTCATGGCTCCTTGCCATCACATTCTATAATGGGTGTTATATAGAGTCCCGTCGAATCCTGGATTCTGCTAACAATGGAAGATTTGATCAAATCAATGTTGAAAATGCTCACAATACCATTGAATCCATGGCAATTCACGATTCTCAATATAGAAATTCCCGCTCCATACCATCGAAATCTAAGCAAGAAGACCCCGCTTTAACACTTTTACAAGCCCAAGTAGCCCTTCTCACACAAAAGCTAGAACAACTCCAATCCTTTACATTTCAACAGAGTGACAATGGTGTAAGTAAACTTGAAGCCATAATACTGCAATTGGCTCAAAGGCAAGACACCATGATAGCTCAATTTCAAGAGAGTGATCAAGCTAAGGATGCCGCCATCAAATTGTTGGAAGCTCAAATTTCCCAATTTACCTCTTCTAATACCTACCAAGAGCAGGGGCAGCTGCCTTCACAATGTTACCAACCTCACGAAACTATAAACGCCATTTCCTCGAGCAGTGGTAAGCATAATGATGAGCCGGTGGTTGTTAATGTTGAAGACAAGGTGCCCACGTCAAAAGGGAAAGAGCTCGAGATTCCTATTGAGATCAAAGTCCCATTTCCCCAAAGATTAGCCAAGCAGAAGGAGGAGGCAAAGTATGGTAAGTTCCTTGACGTCGTTAAAAACTTAAAGGTAACAGTCCCTTTCCTTGAATTGCTTTCAGAAGTTCCTTCTTACTCCAAGTTTATGAAGGAAGTCCTCAACAAGAAGAGATCCTTCAATGAGGTGAAGACCGTAGCTTTCACTGAAGAGTGTAGTGCACTCTTGCAAAATAGGTCTCCACCAAAACTCAAGGACCCTGGTAGTTATTCCATCCCTTGCACTATAGGCACATATACCATTGATAAGGCCCTTTGCGACCTAGGTGCTAGTGTAAGTGTCATGCCCTTTTCTATGTTTGAAAAACTTAACATGGGTGCTTTGAAATGCACTAATATTACTTTGCAAATGGCGGACCGTTCTCTAAAACAACCTATGGGTGTTTTAGAAGATGTGCCCGTCAAAGTTGGTAAGTTTTTCATTCCCGTTGACTTTCTAGTACTTGACATGCCGAGGACTCTCAAATCCCAATCATTTTGGGAAGACCCTTTTTGCACACCACTGGTGCAGTTTTTCGATGTCAAGAATGGGAAGTTGACACTAGAGATAGGAGATGACAAGGTGACCTTTAGTAAAAATGCCACCGTTAGGAGTCCTGTGGTAGAAGAACCTTGTTATGTGCTTAATGTTGATGACTCTTCTATTGTTTCTTCTATGCCTCGATCCTTACTGACGGATCCGGTGGAGGCACATGTTAGTGTTGATTCTCTTGCAGGTGATCATACTAAAAGCACTACTGCTAAAAGTGCTAGAAGGGGCTATTCTCGGAAAAGTTTAGCATGGATGGAGAATGTAAAGCAGGCTATGATGACAAGCTTGGATGATAGTGAGCTTAAAGATAAAGGATGATTTCAAAGAAAGAAATGGATTCTAGCAAGACTTTTAAATTGCGCTTCTCGGGAGGCAACCCGTGTTCCTTTTCTTTTTGCATTTTTATTTTTGTATTCCCTTTTTCATTGTTAGGATTTATTTTGCAGATGAAAGAGTTTTTGAAGAATTCATAAAGACCTTCCTTGTCAAGTCCAAAAGACTAGCTTGGGGGAGTCCGCGCTGACTAGTAAGCTTCACTCTTCTTTCATTTTCCCTTTTCCCATTAAGCATCTCATTGCATATTTTGTCTTTGTGCTCACATTGAGGACAATGTGATGTTTAGCTTGGGGGAGGGATTGCATTTTCCCATTTTGCATTTTAGTTTATCATTTTTCAAATTTTGAATAAAAGAAAGAGAAGATTTTTGAGAAAATTTAAAAATTTCTGAACTTAATTGAATGCTTTTCATGCTTTGCTTGCTTGTTTACTATGCTATCATGTTACATTTCCCAAACTTAGAGCTTTCAAAAGATAATGGTTCAATATTCATTGAATTGTGCATACATGGGGAAGTCTTGTACACAGTAGGCATGGAATGAATCTATAGATGAGTACGCTTGATCTTGACATTTGGCAAGTTACATATATTGTAAGGTAGAACCTCCTTAGACTGGTACATCTATACCCAGTCTCATCTAGGTGTGTGTAGTTCTCCTTGTGATGTGTGTCATGTCAAAACGCATAAGTATGGTTCTCATTTCATTTCTATAAGCATTGCATTTATGATTCACTATGATTTGAAGCCTTTTTTTTTGCCCCTCAAAATAAGCCCCTTCATACAAATGCTTCACAAAATAATAGCTACATACAAAAACTGCCTACCTTTTGAGCTAGTAGCTAGACTATGGTGTATGGGTGCTCTTTTGAGAAGATTTTGTTCCTTAATGACAAAGTGAATTTGGAGAACGAAAAATATTCAAGAAGTGATGTTCAAAAGAAAAAAGAAAAGAAAAAAAAAAGAGAAATCGAGAAAGAAAAAATAAAAGAAGTTGTGAGTATCTCCTAAGAAATGTCAATTCAATCAATAGAAGGAGTTTACCCTTGTGTTTCGTGTGTAATAAGCCAATCTGTTACCTGTGGCTTCGTTTTTTTTGTGGGAATTGATCGAAAGTTTGGATTGAGTATTCATTTATCATTGGTCAGTTGCTAGCTCATTATAACCTTCACATGACCATAACTATTTGTCCACCTTTCACCCATTTCCCAAAGCCTTCTTCTTATTTTTCGGCTTCTTTTCTATGTGCATTGTGATCTTTGACTTGTGTTTTGAATGGTTTACCATATTAGACTGCGGACACATTTTCATGAGTCGTAGATAGGTGAGTGTCTCAAAAACATTTACACATAAAGAAATCACCTTTTACATACATTGAGTGTTCGAGTGTACCGTGAGAGTCCATATGTCAACAGATCATGCAAGAGCCGAAAATCTATAGTGAAATTCTTTGTGTTACGCCGTTATGTAAATCTCAGCCATGTTTATGTATCATTCTTGCCCACGTTGTTTTTGGGTTATGATTCATTATGTTTTCAAAGTTTTACGTTGAGATTTGTTTCTTGATGGTGTAGTAGCCAATGCTTGCAACCCTTGTCCTGGTATTGTTTGTGATGTTTGCTTGAGGACAAGCAAAGGTTTAGCTTGGGGGAGTTTGATAAGTGAATATTTGTATGGTTTTAACCCTCAATTTAGCTCGGTTTTGTATGTCATTTGTGCTTTGTTAAGCCACTTTATGAGCTAATATCGTCTTCTAGGCGAATTCCTGTGTTCTAACCTGTTTTGTAGGGAAAGTGACGTTTCTACACCCTTTTTCTATATTCCCGAGCATTTGCCTAGAACCCGACGATTTGAAGAAGCACGCTTGACCAAGTGAAAGGCATTTCAAGAAGGTTCACTAATTCGAAAGAGAGAAGAAGCAAGGACGGTTTCGTAGTTGTCAGAAGATCAATCAATTAGGAAGAAGAATTCATCGCTTTACATCATATCCAAGCAACAAACCCGATTGTAGAAGTCAAGGGGGATGTTGGAAGTCAAGTCAAAGCAAAGGAAGATGAAGCGTTAGTCAATTGCTTCCAGAAGACGACTTACCCGATCGGTTAAGTGTGTACCCGATCGGGTATGTGTGCTGCTTCGTGCATTGCGGCTCCTTCATCCTATTTTTGACCTATGTGTTTAATGCCCGACCTCTTCTCCACGAAACCCTAATACTATAAATAGATGCTCTAGCCCCTCATATCAAATCATCCATCTTTTTATACTTCTCTTCTCTTCTTACATTTCTCCTTAGATTAGGAGGAAGGGGGAACTAGCCTCCCTTCTCTCATTTTCTTCTTCTTTAGTCTTTAGTTCTTAGTTTATTTCTGTCCCTTAGTTTAGATTAATAAGGATTTCATCCTTGTAATCTCCTTTGTGTGGTTCAAGTGTTGCAATTCAAGGATCGTTTATTATATGCAAGGATTTTCTATTATTGTTATCATTGTCGTCATATAGGTATTTCTGTTTTATCCCTTGTTTAATGTTCTTATTGTTTTCCATTTGATTGTTATTCGCTTTACATATTGTCTTAGATTCATTTTAGTATCGTTATAATCGTTGTTTCATTTCCTAGATTATCAATTAGCGTCGTTATTATCGCCATATAAAAAGTCAAAACCAAATAAACATGTCTATCCTAGTTTTCATTGTTAATATCATTTTAGAAATAGATATCATCATGAGTGAGTAGTCATCCTTTCTAGGGTGTAGGGTAGCCATGTTAGATTGATTAAAAGATGTTAATTGGATAAAGGAATTGTGCCTTTAAAACATTGTGTCTATGCATGTTTGGATTGTAACGATAGTTAACGATTTTTAGCTAAAACCATTTGACTAGTATGGAATTCTTTTCCAAGGTAGATATACAGGAATTGAATAGACAAAGCGTGACGTAGTGGATTAAGACCTAGTAAATCGCACTAAAAGCCTGCTAGACCATCTGATCTATGATTGTAATGAACACACCATTCTTACGAACGCTCAATGAATTATTTGCATATCCCAAATCCAATTTCATCATTATGTCAATCTACATGTGTGAACCTATTTCCCTAGATGCTTCTCATTATTGTTAATTCATCTTTTGCTTTATTGCTTTCATCTTTAATTGCTTTTATTAATTCATCTTTTGCTTTATTGCTTTCATCTTTAATTGCTTTTATTAATTCATCTTTTGCTTTATTGCTTTCATCTTTAATAGCTTTTATTTCATTTTGCATTTATGCTTTTTATTAGTTTAGAATTAAAAACTCCAAAACCCAGAAAATCGATAGATAAAACTTAATTGTGAGATGATTCACAATCCATAGGAAACACCATCTCCCTGAGGATCGACCCCTACTTCCCTAATTACATTAATTTGTTATTAGCCTAGTCTGGGTAATTATCTTTGCATCGGGCTTGCGACAGGTCCGATCAAATTTTGGCGCCGTTGCCGGGGAGCACGGTTTAGTTTTCCTTTTTCTTGTGATTTTTATTGCAATTAGTTTTATCTAGTCTTTAGGAACCTAAATTCCTTCAGACCTCTCTTGATTTTTCATCTTAGCTTTTCAATCTTATGCCCAGATCTTCTAGACTTGGGACCTCTATCTCTTTAGACCCCGATCTAGAAAGAACTCGGCAAAGGAGACGAAAGCTATTCATCGAAATCTCAAAAGCTTCTGATACTTCAAGTTTAGATCGTATTCGTGAGAAATACTCGGATATTCTATCTAATATTGAAGGAGAAGAATATCCATTCTCATCTCCATTCACAAAAACCACTCAATCTTCATTCCATCTTCACCTTCACATTCGGAAATGGTTCGACTTTCCGACCATTCCAAACCCACCGCAGAAACATTTCCAAGGGGTATTACTACACCCCAAATCGAAGCCCAAAACTTTGAAATCAAACCATCCTTCATTAACCTCATAGAAAGAAGCCAATTTAGTGGCAATGCCACAGAAGATCCCAACCTTCACATCCAAAACTTCTGTGACTATTGCTCCACTATAAGACAAAATGGAGTCACCCAAGAGCAAATTAGAGAGATGCTCTTCTCATTTTCTTTGAAGGGTAAGGCAAAGTTGTGGATACACAGCCTTGATAAGGTTACTTTAGGTATCACCGATTGGGAGAGCTTAGCTCTTGCCTTCTACCAAAAGTACTTTCCTCCCGAAAAGACCGCTTTGTTGAGAAGTCAAATCACTGGTTTCCAACAAGGGGATGATGAGAGCCTATATGAATCTTGGGAGAGGTACAAGGAATTACAAAGAGAATGTCCTCATCATGGGTTAGATGCATGGCTCCTTGCCATCACATTCTATAATGGGTGTTATATAGAGTCCCGTCGTATCCTGGATTCTGCTAACAATGGAAGATTTGATCAAATCAATGTTGAAAATGCTCACAATACCATTGAATCCATGGCAATTCACGATTCTCAATATAGAAATTCCCGCTCCATACCATCGAAATCTAAGCAAGAAGACCCCGCTTTAACACTTTTACAAGCCCAAGTAGCCCTTCTCACACAAAAGCTAGAACAACTTCAATCCTTTACATTTCAACAGAGTGACAATGGTGTAAGTAAACTTGAAGCCATAATACTGCAATTGGCTCAAAGGCAAGACACCATGATAGCTCAATTTCAAGAGAGTGATCAAGCTAAGGATGCCGCCATCAAATTGTTGGAAGCTCAAATTTCCCAATTTACCTCTTCTAATACCTACCAAGAGCAGGGGCAGCTGCCTTCACAATGTTACCAACCTCACGAAACTATAAACGCCATTTCCTCGAGCAGTGGTAAGCATAATGATGAGCCGGTGGTTGTTAATGTTGAAGACAAGGTGCCCACGTCAAAAGGGAAAGAGCTCGAGATTCCTATTGAGATCAAAGTCCCATTTCCCCAAAGATTAGCCAAGCAGAAGGAGGAGGCAAAGTATGGTAAGTTCCTTGACGTCGTTAAAAACTTAAAGGTAACAGTCCCTTTCCTTGAATTGCTTTCAGAAGTTCCTTCTTACTCCAAGTTTATGAAGGAAGTCCTCAACAAGAAGAGATCCTTCAATGAGACTAAGACCATAGCTTTCACTGAAGAGTGTAGTGCACTCTTGCAAAATAAGTCTCCACCAAAACTCAAGGACCCTGGTAGTTATTCCATCCCTTGCACTATAGGCACATATACCATTGATAAGGCCCTTTGCGACCTAGGTGCTAGTGTAAATGTCATGCCCTTTTCTATGTTTGAAAAACTTAACATGGGTGCTTTGAAATGCACTAATATTACTTGGCAAATGGCGGACCGTTCTCTAAAACAACCTATGGGTGTTTTAGAAGATGTGCCCGTCAAAGTTGGTAAGTTTTTCATTCCCGTTGACTTTATAGTACTTGACATGGCCGAGGACTCTCAAATCCCAATCATTTTGGGAAGACCCTTTTTGCACACCACTGGTGCAGTTTTCGATGTCAAGAATGGGAAGTTGACACTAGAGATAGGAGATGACAAGGTGACCTTTAGTAAAAATGCCACCGTTAGGAGTCATGTGGTAGAAGAACCTTGTTATGTGCTTAATGTTGATGACTCTTCTATTGTTTCTTCTATGCCTCGATCTTTACTGACGGATCCGGTGGAGGCACATGTTAGTGTTGATTCTCTTGCAGGTGATCATACTAAAAGCACTACTGCTAAAGGTGCTAGAACGGGCTATTCTCGGAAAAGCTTGGCATGGATGGAGAATGTAAAGCAGGCTATGATGACAAGCTTGGATGATAGTGAGCTTAAAGATAAAGGATGATTTCAAAGAAAGAACTAGAGTCTAGCAAGACTTTTTAAATTGCGCTTCTCGGGAGGCAACCCGTGTTCCTTTTCTTTTTGCATATTTTTTTTTTTATTCCCTTTTTTTTTTGTTGTTAGGATTCATTTTGCAGATGAAAGAGTTTTTGAATAATCTATAAAGACCTTCCTTGTCAAGTCCAAAAGACTAGCTTGGGGGAGTCCGCGCTGACTAGTAAGCTTCATTTTTCTTTCATTTTTTCCTTTTTCCCATTAAGCATCTCATTGCATATTAAGTTTTTGTGCTCACATTGAGGACAATGTGATGTTTAGCTTGGGGGAGGAATTGCATTTTCCCATTTTGCATTTTAGTTTATATTTTTCAAATTTTGAATAAAAGAAAGAGAAGATTTTTGAGAAAATTTAAAATTTCTGAACATTATTGAATGCTTTTCATGCTTTGCTTGCAAGTTACTATGCTATCATGTTACATTTCCCAAACTTAGAGATTTCAAACGATAATGATTCAATATTCATTGAATTGTGCATACATGGGGAAGTCTTGTACACAGTAGGCATGGATTGAATCTATAGATGAGTACGCTTGATCTTGACATTTGGCAAGTTACATATATTGTAAGGTAGAACCTCCTTAGACTGGTACATCCATACCCAGTCTCATTTAGGTGAGTGTAGTTCTCCTTGTGATGTGTGTCATGTCAAAACGCATAAGTATGGTTCTCATTTCATTTTTATAAGCATTGCATTCATGATTCACTAAGATTTGAAGCCTTCTTCACTTTAATTTGCCCCTCAAAATAAGCCCCTCCGTACAAATGCTTCACAAAATAATAGCTACATATAAAAACTGCCTACCTTTTGAGCTAGTAGCTAGACTATGGTGTATGGGTGCTCTTTTGAGAAGATTTTGTTCCTTAATGACAAAGTGAATTTGGAGAACGAAAAATATTCAAGAAGTGATGTTCAAAAGAAAAGTAAAATGAAATAGAAAAATGAAAAAATTGGAAAAGAAAATGAAAAAAAAAAAACAAAAAGAAAAAGAAAAAGAAAAAAAATAAAAAGTTGTGAGTATCTCCTCAAAATGTCAAATCAATAGAAGGAGTTTACCCTTGTGTTTCGTATGTAATAAGCCAATTTGTTGCTTTTAGGCTTCGCCTTCTGGGGAATTGATCGAAAGTTTGGATTGAGTATTCATTTATCATTGGTCAGTTGCTAGCTCATTCTTAAACTTCACATGACCATAACTATTTGTCCACCTTTCACCCATTTCCCAAAGCCTTCTTCTTATTTCTCGGCTTCTTTTCTATGTGCATTGTGATCTTTGACTTGTGTTTTGAATTGTTTACCATATTAGACTGCGGACACATTTTCATAAGTCGTAGATAGGTGAGTGTCTCAAAAACATTTACACATAAAGAAAAACACCTTTTACATACATTGAGTGTTCGAGTGTGCCGTAAGAGTCCATTTGTCAAAAGATCATGCAAGAGCCGAAAATTCTATAGTGAAATTCTTTATGCTACGCCGTTATGTAAATCTCAGCCATGTTATGTATCATTCTTGCCCACGTTGTTTTTGGGTTATGATTCATTATGTTTCCAAAGCTTTATGTTGAGATTTGTTTCCTGATGGTGTAGTAACCAACGCTTGCAACCTTGTCCTGGTATTGTTTGTTATGTTTGCTTGAGGACAAGCAAAGGTTTAGCTTGGGGGAGTTTGATAAGTGAATATTTGTATGGTTTTAACCCCCATTTTAGCTCGGTTTTGTATGTCATTTGTGCTTTGTTAAGCCATATTATGAGCTAATATCGTCTTCTAGGAGAATTCCTCTGTTCTAACCTGTTTTGTAGGGAAAGTGACGTTTCTACGCCCTTTTTCTGTATTCCCGAGCATTTGCCTAGAACCCGACGATTCGAAGAAGCAAGCTTGACCAAGTGAAATGCATTTCAAGAAGGTTCACTAATTCGAAAGAGAGAAGAAGCAAGGACGGTTTCGTAGTTGTCGGAAGATCAATCAATTAGGAGGAAGAATTCATCGCTTTACATCATATCCAAGCAACAAACCCGATTGTAGAAGTCAAGGGGGATGTTAGATGTGACACCCTCAAATTTGCGGAAAGAAAAAAAATAATTTAAATACATACTGAAGGTGTCCGAAATAAAAAGGTCATTACAAAACGAAATAATATTATACAAAAGAAATATACAAGACGGGAGACATATCTCCCGTATAAATACCGAAATAAAAGGAGTGTATAATAATATACAATCCTAAGAACCGAATATAGGTCCAAGGTAATACTTCGCTCGCTAGCTCGTCAATGTACCCAAATATGCATTCACCACCTGTTCGACCGCATTAAATATAAACACGGAAGCCACAGTCAGTGGGGAGTAACTCCGAGTTCTCCCAGCCACGAAATGTCGAGTTTAATGAAACAGGAAGAACATAAAAGCAATGTATATATAAAATACAAAACCTTAACATATATGATATGCGTTGTCAGTTACTGAATACAGTTAATAACATATAACCTATCATATGAAAGCTATCATGTGAAACCGATAATAAAATATAACAAGAGGTAGGGAAGCTGGTATGCTAGCTCAGAGGTTACCCTGGAACGTGGCCATGATACACTCAAACCCTAATCAACACGTAATCATGTGAATCAGTTAACAATCGGTAATCCAAACTCTATCAATCCTAGCCGGCTTGCATCTCACCTTCTAGAACTCATAGAATCATACATACATGAAAGACCAATCCTTCTACAAACAGGCATAAGTTCTTAGCAAAGTCAATAGTCGACTTCTGTAACTCGAGGCTATACCACAAGGTAGGAAAACATCCTAGTCCTAGACTGATCAGAACTAGCGACAACAGCTATTCCATTCCCCGTCTCATGACATAACCGTACACAAGAAACTCTGCTAGGCGACCCCCTAAGCAGAGATGGCTAGTACTTAAGCTGGCTCCCTTCCCAAAGCGGAACT
>JAIUZE010048171.1:0-31023 GCA_022085475.1 Heliosperma pusillum
ACCGTTTTTAAGTCATCGTTGACTTTTTCTTGACTTTTTAAGTCGTCGTTGGGACTTTTTACTTGAACTTTTTAAAGTCGTCATTGACTTTTTCTTGACTTTTAAGTCGTCATAAACTTTTCTTGACTTTTAAGTCATCTTTGACTTTTCTTGACTTTCAGTCAACTTTGACTTTCGTTGACTTTTTCCCGACTCGCCTTATACGTTTGAAGACCGAAATTTTATTTAAAAAAATAATATTTTTGATTTATTTTTATTTAGATTTATTAAGATTTATCATAATTTAATATAATTATTTGGAATTTATTCGGAATTTAAAGAATAACTTTTACGGTTTTAACCGAACGTCATTTAACTATTCCCGAGTCATCGCAAATCCCGAAACAAAATCGAAACTCGACTTTGGCATGAGTCACACGCCCATGTCATCGTTTTCCACTCACAATTAGATATTCTAATTGTTTTGATTAAACTAATCGTAATATCTAGATATTTATTAATTTTATCGATCCGTCAACGAAGATTACGCAAATCGCTCAAAATCAGACCGATTCCTCACCATACCACACGGCTCCTTTGGTCCTCTCTTAGGCCTTGATATTTTCATTACTTTTGATTACAATATCATAATATCTAGATATTTGGTGTAATTAATTTAATCGCTAATTATATTTAATCAATTACCGTAAAATAATTATTAATCGCGAGTCAATTCCGTAACAACAATTTCAAAACCCAACTTCCTAATCCCTCTATATTTACACGGCTCCCTCCACTCCACTACTCACTAACAACTTTTCATTTTTCAACAAATCAAATTAAGATCAAATTATCACTTTCTTTAATCGTTCTTGAGTGTTCTTGAGCGTTCTTCATCCGTTCTTCATCGTTCTTGAGCAAAATCCTCATCAAATCTTCATTTCTTAATTAAATTCGTCCTAAATTATAATTCTAGAATCTCCTCTTCGCTCTCCATCTTCTAGTACGGTTTATTTTCAATTCCGTCAAAATCGTTTCAACATTTAATTATGGAAAAATCAAGTTTAAGTTCTAATAATGTTTTTCTTGTCTTTTCTTATAGGGGAAGATTTTGAAGACGAGTTTGGAGACTCGTATATTTTGGGTGAAGATTAGTAGGAGGGTTTCTTGGTTAATACTTCTTATTTTGGTGCTAATTGACTTGTCTAGCTAAGGTAACGATTCCGAGTTACTCTACGGATATATGTTACATAGCTTTTGTTTTCTTTAGTTTTTGGTTCATCTTTAGTTTTTGTTCATATTATTATTATTTTATGATTTTTAGTTAGTAACATGTTAAGTGGTGGTTATTATTGTGTTTTATGAATTATAAACATGTTAGTGTTCTTGATATATTTTTATGATTTCTTCATAATCATGATTTTTGCATGATGGTTGTTAAAATGGTTGTTTGATAATTAAAACATGTTGGAATTAATTTGGTGTTTGTTGGGTGGAAGAACCGTGCAAGGTGGCTAGAAAATCAGCCTAAACCGGACCCAAACCAGGCCGGTTCAGGCCGGTTCAGGCCCGGTCCAGGCCGGTCTGGGTTGGTCAATGGTGGGTCCGGGTTTTGGTCTTTGGGTTGTGTCGATGTTTGATTGTTTGGTTGTTGTTTTGACGGGTTTTAATTAAGTTAAGCATGCGGGAAATATTAAGAAACGGTTTTAGTAAAAATTGGAAAATCTGCCAAAACAGCCCAAACAGGCCTGTGGGCCCATTCAGGCCCATGTTGGGTTCGGCCCAAAAGTCAGCCCGTGGGTCCCACTTTGGGACTTGTGACGGTTTTTGAGTTATCGTCATTTTTATCGTGTTTTGTAATATTTAGCAAGTGGGAAATATTAATAAGTAAAATATTTAATTAAAAAGGTTTTTCATAAAGTTATTATTTCTCACATGTTAGAAATTATAATACGAGATCGGAGTTTAAATTTATATCCTTTAAGTCAAGCGGGTTTTAGTAAAATTTAATAATTCACATGTTAGAAGTTTTAATAATATAACATGTAATGAATATGTTGATTTTATGTCTATGTGATAAAGACTCTGTTTCTAGCCGGTTTGACCAAACGGGTTTGGTCAAACTAAGATCTAGTCAGCCCCGTTTTGACTGATGACCCGTCGCGGGACTCGGGTCGGGGATTTGTCTTCAAGTCAGGTTGTATTTAATTCATGAATTAGCCTTAGTAGATATGAGGCGATATGTTAATTGATTATTATGGATATGCAATTAGTCACATGATAGGATGTTTTTCCGGTGACTGTTTAATTATATGGTTGGTGTCGTGTTGACTAAGTACCCATAGAGAATTATGAGTATATGGCGTCTTGACCATTCTAATTCTAAATGAGTATCTTGGACCATGACATTGATATGCCATACTATCTTTAACGAGCATACGGAGTTTATCGCTTGATAGCTTTTGTGTCTCGGCTTGGTGGGTTTATATCCAAGTTGGGGCATGGCTGCCTTATCCACTTTGGGAACGGAGCCAGCTTAAGTACTAGCCATCTCTGCTTAGGGGGTCGCCTAGTAGAGTTTCTCATAGACGGTTATGTCATGGGACGGGGAATGGAATAGCTGTTGTCGCTAGGTCTGATCAGTCTAGGACTAGGATGTTTTCCTACCTTGTGGTATAGCCTCGAGTTACCGAAGTCGACTATTGACTGTTCTAAGAACTTATGCCTGTTTCTAGACGTATTGGTCTTTCATGTTTGTATGATTCTATGAATCTTAGAAGGTGAGATGCAAGCCGGCTAAGGTTGATAGAGTTTGGATTACCGTTCGTTAACTGATTCACATGATTACGTGTTGATTAGGGTTTGAGTGTATCAGGGCCATGTTACATGGTAACCTCTGAGCCAGCATACCAGCTTCCCTACCTCGTGTTATATTTTATTATCGGATTCACATGATAGCTTTCATATGATAGGTTATATGTTAGTTAATTGTTTCATAACATGAAAAGCATATCATATATGTTAAGGTTTTTGTATTTTCAATATACATTGCTCTTATGTTATTACAGTTTAATTAAACTCTACCTTTCGTGCTGGGAGAACTCGGAGTTACTCCCCACTGTACTGTTGGCGTCCGTGGTTATTTTTAAATGCTGGTCGAAACAGTGGTGATGCATATATTTGGGGTACATTGACGAGCTAGCGAGCGAAGTATTTATCTTGGACCTATATTCGGTTCTTAGATTGTATATTATTATACACTCTTTTATTTCCGTATTTATACGGGAGATATGTCTCCCGTCTTGTATAATTTTTTTTGTATAATATTATTTCCGTTTTGTAATGACCCTTTTTATTTATGACACCTTCGTTATGTATTATTATCTTTTATGTATTTAAATTAATTTTTTTCTTTCCGCAAATTTGAGGGTGTCACATAAGTAGTATATTTACCACACTTGTATTATATTTCAATGTGGGACAAATAACTTATTAAGCAATAATACCCATCAAAATTATTACTTTTATAATATTTTCCTAAATTATTATTTATGATACTTTCCTAAATTAAGTTTGATGATGTAAATTTTACTATTGTGGAGATAATAATACAAACTTTTAAGAGTTTATTAAGACAATACTTAAGAGACTAAAATGACTCTTCTTTATAATCTCATATTTATGATCACTTTACCTCATAATATTTTTCGATATTGGATAATTTTACAATTTACACTTAGTATATATATTTAACACAAATACATTATTTTTCAATGTGGGACTAATAACACATTAATTAGTTTATCATCAAAACTATTATTTATGATACTTCACTATTGTGACGATTATAATACAAATTTTTAAAAACTCTCCAACACAATACTTAAGAGACTTAAAAACTTATGGATTTATACCTAAGTTCAAGTATGGCTCCTATTTATAATCATACGATCACCCTATGTTATAGTAATTTTTCGATGTGGGACAATTTACTATTTTATAGAATTATAGGTAACATATTCACCACACATACATTATTCTTCAATGTGGGACCAATAACAAACTAAGTAGCACACCTTATTTTTCTAGAATAATATTTATTTCTTAACTGTTACTAAACCATTATATTAATATTAGAATAATAAAAAAATATTTTAAAAGTCGTTTATTAAATTTTCAAAGTCATTTATTAACAATATAAAAATATATTTTAAAAGCCCGTGCGATGATCATATTTATGATCACTCCACCTTATTATAACTTTTCAATGTAAGACAATTTTACTATTTATACGTAGTATATATTCATCAGTCACCACACCTACATTATTTTTCAATGTGGGACAAATAACACATTAAATAGTTTACCATCAAATTTATTATTTATGATACTTTTCTAAACTTAATTTTTAATGATATAAATTTCACTATAGTGAAAATTATAATACAAACTTTTAAGAACTCTGTAAGATACTCCCTCCTATTCGGGATAACTTTCCCCATTCAAGAATGGACCAAAAATTAAGAGTGTGTAATTAAATAAGGTAAAGTATTGTGGTGGGGTGAGGTGATTGGAGAGAGGGAATGTATTGTGGGGTATTATTGTGGGGTGAAGTGATTAAAATAATTATTGTTGTGGGATAAGGTGATTAAAATAAGATAAAGTATGGGTATTGTGGGGTATTGTGATTAAAATAAGTATAAAAGTTTACCAAAAAAGGAAAGGGGAAGATATTGTGAATAGATGAAAATGGAAAAGGGGAATGTTATTGTGAATAGGAGGGAGTAATATATAAGAGGCTCAAAAGATTTTGGGTTGAAACTTTCATATGATTTCCATTTATAATCATAAGATAATCTACCTTATGATAATTATCTGATATGGGACAATTCTACTATTTAGGGTTTGCTTGGGATGAGAGTAAATTATTAAGGGAGTATGGGAGCTAAAATAAGAAGAAATTGGAGGAGATTGGTGCTTTGTGGTGGTTGTTGAGGGGGTAAAGAGGAGGTGATGGAGGAATTATTACCTCCATATGGAGGTATTGCATTACTTGAAGGGGGAGGTAGGTAACTTTTACTCCCTTAATAGAGGGACTATTACACTATATTTCCCCATTTCTATCCATTTCCATCTCCAACCCTTTCAATTTCCTTCATTTTTTAGTTCATTTAAGCTCTATTACTCCCGTAATAATTACTCTCATCCCAAGCAAGCTCTTATAGGTAATATATTCACCACACCTACATTATTTTTCAATGTGGGACAAATAATATACTAAAACTTACACCAAATATGCGCAAATAATATGAGTTTCTATACTATGCAGGGTTTTTTTTATCACGAATCTAATTATATTAACATCATAATTTTTGTTACAATAATACTTTTCTAATCTAATTTTTAATGATGTAAATTTAACATTTGTGGACATAATAATACACAAACTTTTAAGAGACCTCTAAGACAATACTTAATAGACTTAAAAGATTTTAGTTTGATATATAAGGTTCAAGGATAATTCCTATATATAATATGGGATCACCTACCTTGTGTTAATTTTACGATGTACGACAATTTTACTATTTTTACATAGCATATTCATCAAATCTGCAACTTTTAAGAGATCTCTAAGACAATATTTAAGAGATTCAAAAACTTTTGGATTAATACCTAAGGTTTAATGATGACTTCTATTTATAATCTTAGGATTACCCACTTTATGTTATTTTTCCGATGTGGGACAATTCTACTATTTATACGTAATATATTCACTACATCTACATTATTTTTCAATGTGACACAAATAATATATAAGTAGTACACCATATTTTTCTATAAAATATATATTTCTATTATTTTTATTTTATAATAATTAAAATTTTATCCAATTTATTTTTAAAATCCAAAGTATTAATTAAAAAACTTTCCTAAATTAATTTTTTATGATGTAAATCTCACTATTGTAAAGATAATAATACAAACTTGTAATAGATCTCTAAGACAATACTTAAGAGACTCAAAAGATTTTGGGTGGATACATAAGTTCCAATGATGGCTCCTATTTATAATCATAGGATCATCATACCTTATGATAAATTTTCAATGTGGGACAATTCACTTTTTATATGTAGTATATTCACCACAGCTAAGTTATTTTTCAATGTGGGACACATAACATATTAAGTAGTATATCATATTTTTCTATAAAATAATTATTTCTTGACTACTACTAAACTACTCCCACCTATTCCATGTATTATTTCATTTTCATTTGAGCTCTAGGATTAAGAAAAAGAAAATATGGACCACACAAAATACTATACCCCACATGCAATTAAATATGGACCACACAAAACACACAACCTCACCTCCAAAAATGGAAATAGGGAAGAAAACATGAATGAACCAAATAGGAAATAAGGAGTAATAGATGGAATTGAAGAGAGTATTATACTAATATAAGAATAATAAAAAATATTTTAAAAGTCATTTATTTAAAATATTACATAGTATCTTTTTCGTAATCTTGCAAGATCTTAAAATATAATTTCCAAAAACTGAAAAAGATGATTTGGACCTATAGAATTGCTCGAAAAAAGCATCTTATATATATGATGATTGATTGATTTTTTTCCCAAAAAACGTGATAATAATAATAATAATAATAGTAGTAATATCAAAATAGTTAATTAAAATTTATTTAAACCTATGTCTTTCCTTAGAAGATAAAAAAAAAGATTTATTATTTTTTAATTTAATTTATTTTCATTTTTCCCATAATATAAATAGTTAATAAAAAATTATTTTATATTTTTATTTTTTTTCCATGATAAAAAAAGTTAATAAAAAATTCCAATTTTATTTTATTTTTTATTTTTTTCCATATTAAAAATAGTTAATAAAAAAATACTAAAAGAGTTCCAACTATATTTTTATTTTATTTTATTCCATAAAAAATTATTTAAAGAGTTCCCACAAAGTTGGAGTCACTCACGTGCCTTGAAAAAAGCCTCTTTTATATATATATACTAGATTTAATGCCCGTGCGATGCACGAGCCTATTTGTAGTGCTTTATAATATAAGTAAATGATAAAGTGGTTGTGAAGGGCTGATAACGTCTTGATCAACTAATTTTAAAGTTTATCCCATTTATATTATGTTCTAGGTAATTTAGGGGAGGTGACATCGTTAGGGTCTCATACTAACTCGTTCTGATGTTCCTAAAATATTATGCTCCCATAAATATTTTAATATTTTCCAGTTCTAAAGTGCACAACAATACTGAGGAATACATGTGAACAATAACTTTTCATCAATTGAAAAAGTAACTCTATATTTTATAAGTTGAACCATTTGTTAGTCACAAAATAATGATAAACAACGTTTGAAAATGACAATTGAAGTAGAACTTTACTTTGACTCTATTTCCACTTCCCAGAACACGATACTGAGGAATACATATGAACAATAACTCGTGATAAGTTTGATACCCCAATTGAGGTAAAGCATTGTTACTAATACTACTACTAATATGCTTATCATATAAGAGTATACCACTACTAATAGTCTATCATACGTAATACTTAAGACGAATAGCCCCAAAGGAAGATAAAAGTCCTATGTGAAAAAATCTCCATATCTCTAATATTTACTTTTAATAAACCGTACAACATCTTTTTCTTTTTAACAATATATTTTATACTTTATCTCATATTCAAATTAAATATTTGAAAATAAAAATATATTAATAGTTCATAGAAGTTTGATTCTAATATTGTTCGAGAGTGTTTCATGAAGCTTGACTCTCTATAACACCAGACTTAGAAATAATGTTGTTATAGCCTTATAAGCGAGGTGTAGGAACTAATATATTGATATAGAGTAATACAGAGTACTTATTAGTCGTAAAAAGTGCAAATTCTTTTTTTGGGTAAGGACTTTTGCCAAAACAAAAAAACAACAATTTCGTTAATCTGGATGATGTCGACCATGTCGTCAATGTAATATTGTACGGATTTTCATATGAGAGACTCTTAAATGATACTAAAAAAATTTTCTGAATTGAAGTAGTTACAAAAAAGGTGATATTCAATTAACTACTGAAAAAAAAAATCAACAAACTATGCAAACTTAAATCCATGTTAGTTGAGATGTATTGAAATTCCATAGAAAATAAAGTTATCTAGATACATTTGTACACAATAAATCCGAAAATGAAACATTTATGCTACTCTATGTTAAAATTCAAAAGCGATCTTACCGAATAATTATTGATCGTTGTATATTCATCAGAATCATACAGAGTAATATATATTAACCTACACATAAAATAGATAAGACTTGTCAGAAAATCATTAATGAATAATTTGATTCAAAGCAAAAACAACGTATGTGTAGACTAATGTTACAATAAGATTTAAACACATATAAAACGCAAGATTCAAATAAATAAACACAACAAAAGTAAGAAACATAAATAAAAACAATATAACGTGGAGTGGTTTTTATTAATTTTTGAATGAAAATATATGTATATATATATATAAACATATTAAGGTAATAATAGTGTTTGTTTAGGTTTCTGTACATTAATTTTATTCAATCTAACTTTCATGATAGAATTTTATAATCTTCAGATTTAATTATATTATTAGGTGTTATAGTGCATCACCATTTTTGTGAGAACATGGAAATATGGAATAGTTGTATATCACATTCCGTATTTTATAGGTTGTAGGATACATCCAATTTTTTATATGCTAATTTGCGTACAATGAAAATACATGAATATATTTATATGGGTAGTTTGTATAATTTGGAATGCGGAAGTGTTTTCGAAAAGTTAGAGACTCTGTAATCGCTTGAAAAAAGCTTCCTTTAATAATATAGATAGATATTGATTTAGTGTGCAATATAGCGCTACCTTTTCTAAAAGCCTAAAACCATAACTTAAACTAAAAATCTAGCTTTAAGATTTGACACGCATGAAGTGATCTTCGAATACTACTTGAACATAAAAACATAAACAAAAATCTATGAAGATATAAAGAAAATCCAAAAGGTCGAAAAGAACAGACCGCGCGCGCAGATATTGCAAATTTGGCTTAGTTTAGGAAGTTTTACTTGTAGCCCTTATCCTATTCTCATATCTGTCCAAGGCAGCTGATCTGAATACGAAAAATTAGACTTTCACGTCTCCCTTAGTTATTTACTATTGCAATTACACGTTGAGAAAAGACATCATCAATGATCAAACGTGGTCTCGCACAAATTGGGGGCGGTCATAGACTCATTTAGTCACGGATTCGTTGTACAAAAATCAAGTTCAGAAGATCGAATGCCACAATAAATTGAGTAGTTGTTCGTTAAATTTATGTATCGGCAACCTCTTCTTGACTAGTGTGATTGTGTGAAGGTTAGAAAACAAAAAACTAGCATGGCCCGTCAAGTTTACATGATGTGTGCCTCTGCGCCCACTGATATTAATGGCCGTCCACTGATACCTAACGACTAACTATATTTATTTATCTCAATTAAAATTAATTGAGGTTTCATAAATAGTTTTATACGTTAAAGTTATCAGAAGACGTCACTATCCGTCACAAGCTGAACACGAATAGTTTCCTCTCACAATATCCAGGTGGGAAGGCAAGTGGAGGGCAAATGGATCCTCCCACTTGCATATTGTGAGAGGGGAACAATCCGTCTTCAGCTTGTGACACATAGTGTCCGTCTTCACTAAAACAAGCTGTAAAGTTATATAGTTTGTCAACCCAAAAATCTTACACATGACATAAATATCAGTTTCGTGAAAAATAGTTAATAGATGATAAAATCATGTGATTATCTTTTTCTAGGCATTGCAAGCTTCTACATAGTATCAAACGACTCCCAAATCTGTATATATATTCCTTATATGAAAAGTCACAAAAGATATGTTATGTTGGCTTAATTATCTTTGATTAGTTGTATTAATCTTTTGAACTTTAAACACGATATAGTAGTTAGTAGTACTCTCTCTTTTATTACGTACTGCCAGTTTTTTCTTCAATCTCCATAAATACCGTATGCATGGTAATAAACTAATAATGCATGCATCCAACACCAACTATCCGTACTAAATGAATCATGATATCTAACTCGAACGTACAGTACGTCCATTTATTTTTTATATATTTTTCATTTTGCTAACTTATACGGAGTATATACTCACTTGTATGAGTATTCATTATTAGTCCACTTCAACCTTAATTAGGTAGTTGGGGAATTATTTAATAATTCCTTCATTATGTGTCATTGCAACAGGTAACAGAAACTTGTCTCACCCAAATACGTGATTTTTTAACAATGACATCTATAAATACAACAATCATTCACTTCATAGTATTCAAATCAAATAATTAATAATATCTTCAAACTTGTGTTAAATTTCTACTAGGAATATTCACTACTATATTGGGATTACAATGGAGCTTCATATTATCCCCGTTTTGACTGTCTTATGTGTAAGTTTATAAGGTTTGATTATCTATTTAACTTTTATATTACTCGTACATGTGAGTGATAATATCTTGATTTTTAATTAAAGATAAAGCGTTCCTCTATCTTAGTTATTTGTTTTTTTTTAAATATATTAATTAAAGATAAATAAATAATTAGAAAATAACTTGTTATGAGTATTAAACTAATGGATAGAAAATTGGTTTATCAGGTTATAATAATGGGAAGTCATGCAGCTTTAACCCCTGAACTTTATTGGAAGGAAGCTTTGCCAAATGTCGCCATGCCGAAATCTATCAAAAATTCTTTGGCTGATCCAGGTATCGACTCTTTTGGTGTGTATTGTTTTGCTTAGTTTAAGTATACTTTTCCGAATTAATTATTTATTTACGGAGTATTATGTATCAATGCCTCCTAGTCACTCATTAGAGAAGAGAGAACAAATGAGTGATTAGGAAGGAGTCTAAAATTTTTAAGATATTGATATTCTCTATCGATTTTAGGAAAGGGGTCTATCATCTTATCCTTATAGAGATGGTTCTCGTTCATCGGATATATTTTGTTTATATTTGGAACACGGAATATCTAAAATAGATGAAGAAATCTGTAAACCAGCCGTTAATTAGTTTTGTGTGATACGATATCCTAACTACAGAAAATAAAGCAGTTATTAACGGTTGTAAAATGATTATATTTAATTCTTTCTCCATTAATTATTTATGAATTTCGTTCAAGGGTCTCACTTAATTATTTAATTTTATACTACATGTTTTCTTTTTTTACCTTGTTACATTACAAATACCGTTGGAGAAACTATTCCAAATGGATCTCTCAAGAGTAGAAGGGAAGTAAAAATAAGTTTTTCCAATTATTTCATATCTTGAACTTTGTGTTAAAAGCAAATTTAAAAAATTTAGTGGATGAATAAACTATAAAATGCCCACTATCAACTACTCCTTCTTATTCATAATAACATTCTCCCCTTTCATTTTCATCTATTCACAATACCTTCCCCTTTTCTTTTTTGGTAAACTTTTATACTTATTTTAATCACATCACAATACTTCACAATACTCATACTTTATCTTATTTTAACCACCTTACTTCACAACAATAATTATTTTAATCACTTCACCTCACAATAATACCCCACAATACATTCTCTCTATCCAATCACCCCACCTCAGTACAATAGTACTTTACCTTATTTAACTACCCACACTTAATTTTTGGTTCATTCTTAAATGGGAAAAGTTATTATGAATAAGAGAAAGTATTAAGAAATAAATCATTTGACTACCCTTAAGAATTAGTTTAATTTGTAATTGAGAAGATTGCTTGCATATGAGAAATATTTGTGTCTTCTAATAATGTCCTCTTTAGATTAAAAAGAAGAGGACCATTTTCCTCATTTTTATTTTGATTATCCTCCACTTATAAAGAAGGACGTCGTCCTTATAATTCTCCTTCTTTGAGTGTAAGGGGAACACAAGTATTTTGGTGGGTTATTGATATGAATTGAATTACTCTCTCACATTCAAACCAAAGGTTATACTTATCTTATTTGGATCATCCAAACCAAATTATTCATTCCTTTTCGGGTAATAAATAAGACCAACTACTCATCATTTACCCTATATATTTACACAATATGTCATTACCCCACCCACCCAACTAACATTAAATATTCAAGTGGTTCTACCTCCATTTCAATACTACCCTTCCATTTTCAATGTTTTCCTAAAACTTGTGCTTCCTCCCATATAACCTTTGGTTTAGATGGGAGGGAGTAATAAACAAAATATCAGTGGCATTATCTTCTCATGGGTATGTATTTCTAGCTATTTCATATACAATAGGACTTGTTGTTTAAGATAGAGTATTCGTTTTATCTATAAAATGGATCCAAATTCTAGTACATGATGATATTAGACCAGGCAAACGGGTCAATCGGGTCGGGTTTCGGTCGGCCAGTTCGGGTCTTTCGTTGATTTCGGGTTAACTCAGGTTGGGTCGGGTCATTTCGGGTTTGTTGTCGGGTCCGTTTCGGGTCAACCGGGTCGAGTTATTTCGGATCGGGTCATTTTCGGGTCAAAGAATAAGAGACAAAATGCCATTTTAAGTCTTTTCAATGCAATTAAAGTTATGTTTTGTCGGGTCATTTTCGGATTGAGTGGTTGTGGATCGGGTTATTTTTGGGACGGGTCAGTTACGGGTTAAGAAAGCTCGGGTCATGTTTGGGTCGGGTCGGGTCAAATCGGGTTTCGGGTCACATTCGAGTGTTTTAATTTGGGTCAATTTCGGGTCTCGGTTCGGGTCAATCGAATCGGGTTGCTTTTGCCAGGTCTAATAATATATAATATGGAGATCATAACTTTTGGCATTCCTAGGCAATTTGTCATATTATTTGTCTTAAGGTTTAAGATGGATACTTCCAGTTTAAACAAAAAGTTGTGTTCTATATAATCCTTTCAGTAGGTCTCCCTTGTGACGGGTCGGACCTTGCGACAGGTTTTTCCTCTAACAAAATGGGTAGAGGGAACATGTGGGGCACCCCCCATGTGCTTCCCCTTTTCCCTTAAATGAGTCATTTGTGAGGGGAAGTGGTACCCGTCGCAAGCTTGTGACGGATACTGCCCGTCACAAACAAGAATTTGTGTAATCCTTTTGTCTTGTTTATCTTCTTTTATTTATAGCTTATACTCCGTTCACTCTAGTTTACATATGAAAACTCTGTCCTGAACTCATTAACCATGTACGACAGAATGGATGGCCAACAAAGGTACCGCCGTAAGCGTTGGAAAGGGCGGTGTCCACGTAGACACTGGCAAGTCTGGTGGCGGAGCCACTCATGTCGATGTGGGCCACAAGGGTGGGGTCGTAGTATCAACAGGAAAGCACGGTGGAGGCCACACCGACGTAACCGTGGGCCCAAAAGGTGGAGTTAGGGTGTCCACTGGAAAGCCCTACAAAAGTGGCCCAACCGTAGGTGTTGGTAAAGGAGGAGTCATAGTACACGCAGGCCCAAAAAAGAAGCCCGTTTATGTCGGAGTCAAACCCGGCCCAAATCCATTTAAGTATACTTATGCAGCTTCCGAGACCCAACTACATGATGACCCGACAAGAGCGCTATTTTTTCTCGAAAAGGATATGAAACTGGGTCACAAATTTACCATGCATTTTACTCGAAGCACCAATGGAGCTACCTTTTTAACTAGGGAGGAGGCTCAAGCCGTACCATTCTCGACTAACAAAATGACGGATATTTTAAACGAGTTCTCGGTTAAACCAGGGTCCGAGGAGGCTCAAGTCATAGAGCAAACGGTGAAGGAATGCGAGAGTAAGGGTATTCAAGGGGAACAAAAATATTGTGCAACTTCTTTGGAAGGTATGGTTGATTATGCAAAATCGACCCTAGGGAAGAATGTTAGGGCTATATCGACTGAGGCGATAAATAAGGATAATGACGGCCAAAAGTACACAATTACCGCGGTTAGAGGAGTCGCTATAGATGATAAAGTCGCGGTGTGTCACAAGCAAAACTATGCTTACGCCGTGTTTTATTGTCACAAGACTAAGGGTACATCCCCTTACGTTGTGACCTTGATTAGTGACGCTGGTGTTAAAAACAAGGCTGTTGCGATTTGCCATAAGAATACGAGTGGCTGGAACCCGAAACATTTGGCATTTCAAGTTCTTAATGTGAAACCAGGGAGTGTACCAATTTGCCATTTCTTGCCTGAAGATCATATCGTCTGGGTTCGTAACTAGGCCACTGTTTCGGAAAATGGCCTGAATTTATGATCTCTTAGTGTATGTGTGGAATAAGATACTATAGTTTTGTACTTGGCTTCATTATATCAGGGGAATGTAGAATAGTAGTATTATACTCACTAATTTCGAGTCATTTTCATACATTTGTTTGTTCAAGTTATGTGAGGAATTTTTAACAAACATTTGAACAAATGTATGGAGATTACTTAAAAGGAGGAGTATAACTTATCTACTGAAAATATAGTGATATATGTATCTATCTATATATGAATGTTATTGTTTTCCATTTTCATACGTATGTTTATGGCCGTAAATGATTTTAGTCTGCTCGTCGAGCCCACAAAATCAGCTAAGTTTTGCTCGTAGACCGACAAAATCAAGGTTGATCAAATTCGAGCTTAAGTGTGTGTTTGACCCAGTTTTTAGGAGTATTTTTCAACTTAATAAATACAAGCCAAGTTAAACAATCATTTTTATGAAAGCTAAAACTATTTTTATTAAGCTTAAACATCAAATGTAAGACATAGAAATAGAAGCACCAATTTGATGCTTCTAGTTTTTTCTTTTACTTTTGACATATTCAACAAATAAATGATAATTTTACATGTTATAAATATTTGATAAAAATAAAATAAATATTTATATTTTCCTATTTTTTAATTCTCTACAAAATGAGATCCGTATTGATATACCTTTGAACACAAATTTTTCATTTTCTATCCCCTTACCTAAAAACACTTTTGAAAAGTAGTTTTGTAAAACACTATGCCAAACACTTGCAACTTTTTCAACAAACAGCTTATTAAAAAAGCCATTTTGTAAAGTAGAAACAGTTTTCCTAAATCAAGGTCAAACATGCTCTAAAAGAGCTTGCATTGAAAGCTCGCTTAGGCTTGTTTTATACTTTTTTTATTATATAATTTTGGTATTTACAATTATTTTTTTCTTAATAAATTTTATATTAACAATTATGATTATATTTTTTACTCCCTTCATCCATCTATGCTCTTCCCATTTCCTTTTTGGGGGTTAAAGTTATCGAACTTTGACCGTAAATATATTGAAGAATAATAATTATTGATTCACGAAACTTAAATATTTACATTTGTTATCAGATCATCTTTCACACAATATATTTTTCGGCAACAAAAGTAACATTTACAAGTAAAAAATTGCGGTCAAAGTTCCGTCTTGGAGACTGTGAAAAAATAAATGGGAAGAAAAGAAATGAATGGAGGGAGTATTATATTTGATAAGTATTTTTTATTAGCACTTCTCTTAAAATACTCCGTATTTACTTTTAATTTGATTTAAAAGTTTAAAAAGGTAAAGAAAATAATGAATAACCGAGCTCAAGTTAGTTGATCTCAAGTCTAATCCAAACCGATTCCGAGTTTTAAATTTTTTTTTAAGTCCAAGAGTTCTGAGCCAATTTAGTTAAACCTCAAATTTCCAAGCCGGTTTCAAACCCACCTGAGCTCGAGCTTACCTCAACCTATGTTGGATGGTGAAAAATGCATTGATGTATCACTTTATACTCAGTCAACATAGTTATCACTTTTTAATTTATATTTATTAGTGTGAATGTTAGCCAAAATGAATTATACTAGTGTTAAGTATGTATAAAAATGTACGGGTTACTTTTCAATATATGCTATTAAGGGAATACTTTGAACTTTTTTCTTTTTACAATTGTTGACAAACAAATGATATAAGAAAAATGAAGAAATGAACCAAGATTTTAGACTATGGAAGGCAAGTAATCCTCCTTATACTAAAAGATTAAGAGGTTACTAAAATTTTCCCGCCAAAATGATTTGTTCTATAAATAGACTTCCTTATATCATATCTACAATTAGGTCTACTATTCCAAACAATCAATAACTATATTATTCTTTATAAAAATGGTATGATATTTTTTCAATTTTTATAGACATATTTATAGGATATTCTTCTGATTTTGTTACATAAATTAAATTGTCATATTATGTGATTAAAATATTTTACTGTTATTATTTTTTATCCAAATATGATACCACGATCACTTTTTTAGCAAACGTTTTCTAAATACTTTTATCATTTTGTCTTTCGATATGAACATATGTACTGCAAGCTAATACTCCGTAGTATTCATAGACAAGTTAATAGTATTCATAGATATTTTGACTTCTACAACAAAAAAAAACTTACAAATTATATATCTTTTCTTACATTTAAACTTAATATCTATATCTATTCCATATATATTATGTGAACATTTAAATTTTGGTTATTTTTTTTAAAAACATTATTTAGCGTATACAAAGTACATTTATTACAACACTTATCTAATTTGATTGTATTACCAATGTCACTATTTCATATTTATTTTATGCTTTTAGTGGATATAATGGTACAACAACAATATTTTTTTTTCTGAAAAATTAACAATGTTTCAGTAAAACCGACAATCTTATTAGATGTAAAAATGTTGAACCTTGTTTTTTCTACCTCTTAATGCAAAACATTAATAATAGTAAGTTATATAAATAAATTTCAAATGGAGTTAAACGAGTAATGTAATTTTTAAATTCTAAAATATTTAATGTAAAAAATATTAGCATATATAGTTGAATCAGTTAATATATTAGCAGTGTAGATCTCATATAAATATAACGTTTTTAAAATTGTATGATATATATAATTAAACAAATAGTATTTAACTACAATTTGATTTGATTTTCGAATCTACATAACTCTTAAAAAAAGTTACTTATATAAAAAAAATAATAAGATTGTCAATTATCTGAAAAAACTTAAGATGATTTTTATTCGTATAAAATGTTTCATTGAAGTATATATACGGAGTATAAAAGAAAAAATAACTACTTTAATAAACGAGTAATATTTATAGAATCCTAAGTCTATTAAAACAGAAACATTTAAAGAGCCCACAATTAACCATGTCATCAACAATGCAAATCTATATATAATCTATACAATATTATAAAAAGGTTAACATTGAGTGCCACATGGCAATATTATAATTCATCCAAAAGCTATCTAAAACATATTGCAATTATGGAGTGATCTCTCCAATTAAAGGCTTAATTTTCTTTTAATTAAAAAAGTTTCATGGCTTTTCCACTCCCATACCCTAAAAAAACTGCTCACATTAATTAAAAAGTTTGGAGTAAATACCCTCTTTATTTCTATAATTAAGCTAGCCTTCTTATCTCCCTCACAATTATACTATGTATTAAACATTGTTATATAAATCATTTTCTCATTTTAGTAGAATTGCTTATCCCTTCCGTTGTATTGTTTCTTCATTATAAAGGTTTTGCGTCTTTCTCTTATTTATCTTAAGTTTTGTTGTTTGCCTATTAACTAATTGATTTATTTCTAATTTGCAGATATCTAATAAAGTTTTGAACTCAATCCGTTTTTTTTGTTGCAGCGAGTTCGGTTAGTGCGTTTGTCGACTCATCGTATGGTTTCTTCACTAACTTCACCAACCCTCTCAATTTTTATGATGATTTTGAGTACAATTTGCAAATGACAGTAATTACATATTTTTATTGAATCCAAAAGGAAGGAAAAAAAGTTACCACTGATGATGTGTTTGAGACGATGTAGGCAACGGGTTTGGCTACTAAGATTTTATTATTGGTGATATTAAGCTAGCACGATTAGTCTTTTATTGTATGGTAAGTTGTTTGAATTTTTTTAAATTGGGACATTAGAGAGTAAGGGTAAATGTTGAATACTTGAATGCATATGTATATGTATAAACGAAGAGTTGGTTTAGATGAATGAATAAAGATATGAGATTTGTGCGTGAGCTTCTTCACCTTTGAGTCAAGTAAATTGGAAGGAATTCAAATGAATGAAACCTTCACATTCAAAGTCATAAATGTTAAAAACGTCATAATATAATAGTTTCATGATTATCAAAAGTTGTTAGCCTTAAATGTTTTTTTTCTCTTTCGACTAAAATCAAGCAATATACTTGTATTTTTTTAATCTCATGCATTATGTATTTATGTATTGTTGCTACTTATTATATTTGACGAAGTAATAATGCTAACATGTGAAAAAAGAAAACATTTTAACTTCTTCGTTATGTATCTTTTCCCTAGAAATGGATAGTTTAAAATACGCGAAAGTGGTAATTAAGCCCCCTTACTTTAGCTAATTGTGAGATTAAACCCCTTAAGTTTAGATTGTAGTGATTAGGCCCCATTAGTTTTACAAAAAGTGAAATTAAGCCCCTTACTTAAAATCTCATGAGAAATTCAATATATCATATTACAAGAAATAAATTGATTATATATCTTACAAAACATACAATTAGAATAAAAAATTTAACAAATGAAATTAAAATTTAAAATGGATAAGCAAAAAAAAATTGTAAAGAAAATCAAAATATCTATGCTTTATAAAAAAAACTGAATATTTTTCATAGATTTATTTACATTTCATTACAAAGTTAACTAATATATATGCGGATCGGAGTATAAGTTTTTTTTTCAAAAGACGAGAAACTTTAAAAAAAATATACTCCTTACGTGCCTAATTTTGACTAACTAATGTTATTTTGAAGTAATAGAGATATGTCGAATGAAATATCAATTTTCTGAAAAAACATAAAGGAAAACATGATTTTTTTTTTTCAGAATTTAAATTGTTTTTTTATAAAATTATGATATTTTTTTTGAATAAAATGTAAACTATTTGAATTTTTGTGGCATGAGAAAATGAATTATTTCTTGTGAGATTTTGATAAGGGGCTTAATTTCACTTTTTGTAGAACTAAAGGGGCATAATCACTACAATCTAAACTTAAGGGGTTTAATCTCACGATTAGCCAAAGTAATGGGGCTAGATTACTACTTTCCCAGTTTAAAATAGTATAGTACGTTTCAATGTGATAGAGCTTAATTTGTAGGTTAAATTATTCTTATAGCTATTATACTTTCTCCACCCAAAAGGCCAAAATCTTGATTCACTTTATATTTTAGTGTCATGAACGTAGTCTAAGTACTTTAATTTCACTACAAGTAGATATCATACACATGACATGCACATATGCTTAGCAAGGCATGCACCCCAAGTTTTGTGTTCGCTAAATTTTGCACATGATCAATACATGAGGAGCCTCTCCATTTCTTTTTAGAAAATATATCCATTTAGAGGTATGATAAGTGAAGATGTTACTCCCTAATATTTTGTAAGAAAAAATGAATTTTTAGACGACAACTCTATTATTTTGTAAGCATCATTCAGCTAATCTATATCATTGAGAGGAGATGACTATCAATATCATTATCAATATGGTGATCGAAAGAGTGTAGTTGATCTTAAAGTGCGTGAAAATACGAGAAAGTTAAAAGTTTTCAAATAACACAAAAACCACACGAGATAATAAGTAGGTTACATTTGAACGGCATGTGGCACATTCAAACAACTAATGAAGTTGGAACTATTCGAGCATTTCTAATTAGAAACAATTATTATATTATTCACTCTTTTGTTATAATATTTCTTTCAAAAAAAATGGATTATAAGCCATTATGCGTCTGCAAGCTACATCACCAGAACATCTTAATTCCAAACTCCTTAAGCAATTATAAGTTTAATATTTTTATGGTACATTTCCTTTGTCTTATTCTTTTTATTTAAATAAATTGTGAATTTATCTAGACACAAAACATACATATTAGACCGAAAGAGAGTCGTTTATGTGAACTAAAGTTGTTCACCCAAATCCATATGTATTGCGTTAAGAAGTTATTTAGCTTGATCAATGCCTTTGAAGTTTGTTAATTGGTTTAGGATAACACTATGTAGATAGAATTGACCTAACATTGGTAAAATAAAACTTCATACACAAGCGAAATAACTACTTGAAATAAAGCGATGAGCAACCATGCAATATTGTAATTGCTTAATTGGTATATTTGTTTACTAAGTAAAGCCCAAAAACCAATCACGTAAATAAATAACATTTGAATCTATTTCCGGCAGCAGGAGTACATGTACATTACGATGAAGAAGAATAAATACATAATTTACCATCCAAAATTTTTTGGTTAAAAACATCTCTTAACCTAATCAAACATATACTATCAAATAATAAATACCCCGTGAATTTCACGGGTAAAAGAACTAGTATAATATAAAAAGGCTAGACTAAGCATAACCTTTCACCATTCATCTTTTTTATATGCTTAGAGCATGCCACATCATCATCATTATTTTTAAAAAAATAAAGTTTAAAAAATTGTAGCATTAAACACATATTAAAGGAAACAACCATTGAAATTTTGCTTTTTATTTGTTAAGAAAAAGTAAAACTACAATTAAACTTAAAATTAAATACTAATTTTTAAATTTTAAGGTTTTATTGAAAGAAAATTATTTTAAAAAACAAAAAAAATGGAAAATTTATATTATATAAAATATAAAAAGGCTAGACTAAGCTACCTTTCACGATTCACCTTTTCTATATTTTTAGTGTATGTCACGTCATCATTATTTAAAAAATAAAATTTAAAAAATTGTAGCTTTATACAAAAATTAAAGCACAATAATTTAAATGTTCATCTAATATACTAATAAAGCTGTAAATTTTCATCTCCCAAAACATTACTCCATTTCATAATTGCAAATTCACCCTCTATAAATCATTTATAAAAAAAGAATTTAAAATAGTATACAAAAAGGCAAAGTATTAATCAATATAATAGTTAAGTTTTAAATCATCATCTCCCAAACATTACTCCATTTAATAATCATAATTTCTCCCTCTTTAATAATAACTTTTCATATCCTACTGTTATAAAACCAATTCAACAAATGTGACCTATAAATAAGATCAATTGATAAGACATCTATCACATTCCTACAAAAATCACGGAAAATTTGTTTCTTTACCTATATATAGTCATTTGATTGATTTTGAAAATCTTTTCCTATCTTTCCTTTATAATGGGGGTTATAATCAAATGAGCGAAGGAAATTGAAGAGATAAGAGAGGAAGTAGAAGAATAGAGAAGAATCTAACAAACATTTGTATCATATTCTTACTTCTTGGCATAATTTAATGTTGATGAAGTGATCAAATTATTGTAATCTTAACTTTTAGTCTCATATTTTTAATGTTGATACAATATTTTGGGAAGTTTTTAATGTATTCATATTAGTTGATAATGTGCAGTGAATCTGTTAAGATTGACACTAACAACCTAATACATATGTATTAACAAAGCAAATTTAGTGTAACTAAAGCTTTACTCATGTTTTTCATGATGTCGGTTAGAGAAAGGTAAGTTTATCTTTTTTTTTTTTTTTTTTTTTACTTAGAATACCAAATAGTGGAATATCTTATAATTTTGTTTTTTAAGTGAGACTGTTGTATGTATATTGATGTTTTTATCTATTACCATCCCATTTAAATTGTTCTTATTTTATTCAATGTTAGATCGTTGAAGAGAAAATGAGTGAAAAATATTCTAATTCTTAAGTATCATTATTATTTTCAAACATACAAAATATAAGTATATAACTATGGTTAACAGTACTTAATATTTTTATAATATAACCATTTAAAGTTGTAAACTAAGAAAAATATCATTTAGACGGACAAAAACTGTATTATTCGGCTACAAAATCAAAGTTAAATGAAAATAACAGAAAGAGGATGCAATAGTAAAAAAACCACTAAAGAAAATTGTGAATATCAAGCCACTACAAAAAGTAGTAAATTTCCTTTTAACATCTATTAATAAAGAACTAGAAAAGTCCCGTGATTTTTCACGGGAAATTAAACTAGTTTACTAAATTAAAAAACAAAAATTAGAAAGACAATTGTTGAATTGACATAGTGATAAACTGATAACTACCCCACTACATATAAAACAACCTATTTTCAGCAATTATTTACTCGGTATTTCCCAAATCCCTTTTCTTAATTTGCTAAACTAAAGTTTTTTTTTTTACAACGAGATGATGAACAGCATATACCGCCTGGCGGACAACATTATGAGATATCCAATTACATTTCTTATATATTAAAACACTGATATTTACTTAATCCTCCTTCAAGCACGTCATCAACCATAAATCATTTGAATTTCTTTATGGTGGACCATCATCCACTACTATTTCTTTAATTTCGTTTTCTTAACTTCACAAACCAAGAATTAATAATTCAATAGTAATTTTCTTTTTCCAAAAGTACAAAAATAAAACAAAAACTTCATATTACTAATTATTATTGTTGCTCAAAAATAAAAACTGAGTAGCAACTTCAAAAATTCGGCAAGGTAGCAAAAAATATTTTTCTTTCAACGATTTATTACTCATAGGAAATAGTATTAAAAAATATCAAAAATTTTGTTCATTAACTCAATGTTACATTTTATTAGGACTAATAAAAAGAAAAAAGTTAGAAAAGAAGATACTTTTTAAATACAATATCTTCACAAAAAGCTATATTGTACGACTAGTCGAGTACTATTTTTTTTAATATTCTATTAAATTGAATATTTTAAATCTCCAATCTAAAAAATCAAACAAGTTCAAAATAACACGTCAAAAATTATTCAGAATAAATCACAATTTTCTTTTTTCATGATTAAGCAAAATTAGAAAGTCAAACGTGATTATTAAATATAAATTATCTAGAAAAGGTGTAGATTACTAGTATATGATATACAACCTAGCTATACAATTTGTATTAAAAAAAATGCAAAACTAAATAAAAATTTAATACTAACCTAAATTTCAAGCTTTTGATACATGACACCATAAATCTTCTTTTAATATCAGATTATTCAGTCACAAATAAAGTAAAATAAAATAATTGGATTTTCATTGATGATGTAAATGAAGAGATTTGGTCGTTTGGTTTGAGATTTCAATTTGTGGTAAAAATAAAAATTGGGTTTGCATTGATGATATTATCGGAGTAAAATCAAGAGCTTATTATATTTATGTATGTTTTATGTTTAAGTTTTTATTCTATGAAGTTAATATTTACCCAATTAAAGTAAAAGATCATTTTTGAAAGTACAACTCTTACTTGACTCTTTTTTTTTTTTTTGGTGAAATGTAAGTATATTAATAAACCAACCCAACAAAATGGGTATCACCAATTACAACCGACCATTTCAAGTTCGTTACTCTAGATAACCAAATTAGCTACAAAATTACAATAGCAGATATCAGTATAGCCCAAATACTCAAAATACGCAAGCCTCAACCATTACAACTCTTAAAAAACTCAAGAACATAAAGACAATATCCTGCCATCTTCAATTACTCAACCCTATATTCCTGCACCAGTTCCTGTCTGCAGACTTCATAGCACCTTGAAAAACAGCAAATAATCTTCTTCTGCAATCCTCCTTAACTTGATTAACTAGCACTCTTGGACAAAGCACATGCCCTTCTATTCTACAAATATTCCTGATACGCCAGATATTATAACAAAGACCTGAATAAACAGCCATTGCAAACTGTCTACATAATTTAGTACCCCTCAAACGTTTAATCCTTGCTGAATTCATCAGAATATCAGGAGGAATCCTCAACCAGTCACCTGCCAGTTTGAAACAGACCTTAGCATACTGACACTGCTGAAAGACATGGCTGTGATCTTCCTGAGCAATACCACAGATATAGCAATTACTAGAAACATCCATCCCCATTCTGATAAGCCTATCTAATGTAAGCAACCTGCAATGCTTCAATAACCACAGATGAAAACTCCACTTGGGAAGATTAAACCTATTCCAAACTGTACAACACCATTCAACCTTAGGTGAGGAATTCTGAATAAGCCAAGAATACCCATCAGCAATGGTATACCCTTTATCCAGACCCCTCCAAGTACCATTAATATAACCAGTTTTAAAAGTATCCCTAATCTCACATATTTTCCTCCATGCCCAAGAACTGTTAGCACTAGGTGAATAAGTGAACCAAGGAGAGTCTTTTAAATAGATGTTATCAACCCATTTAATCCACAAATGATCTTGTTTGCAAACTAACCACCACACTAACTTGCCTATAGCAGCAACATTCCATTGGTGACTATCAATCAAACCCACCCCACCAGTCTCCTTACTCTTACACAGCACCTGCCATGAAACAAGAGGAGCTTTGGAGTATTTATCAGACCCCTCCCACAGAAAGTTACTTGACTCTTTTAAATTAAAGAATTATACGCTTTTGATTTTGTAAAGCCAAATAATATAAACTTGATAATACCGAAATCATTAAAATTTGTTTTAGTTTAATTTCCACAAAACCAATTTGAATTTCTAATAAATAGGTGTATGACTTAAAAAATGGGAAGTTGTTAGACAATAGGGGTTGTAATCGGGTATCCGCAAGGTGATGCAATTGTTAATTTTAACACGTTGGGCGAGGATGGTAATAAAAGTCTCACTCGCTACCACGGAGGTGTAAATGTGGTTATGCATTGAAGTTGACAAGTGTGGGCATGGAGTACTATACCATTTCTCCACATATGCCCCACAAAAATGACATCCTTATTTTTACATCCTTTTCTTTTTACAAATTTATTTATTTTTAATCAAAATTCGAAAGGATGACATATAAACAACTTCACAACACTATATCATAACATTAATTCTTAAATTTAAGACGGTCTTAAACAAGACCTATTTTATAACATATGACTTGCAATATGAATGTTATTGCAACATTTGTTATATCAAAATTTTCAAAACAGTTCCGTGCAATTTTGCACAGGCTTAAAACTACTATCTCTAATATAACAATATACATAAGGTAGGTAAGATATATATATAGAAAAACATTGATTATAGTATGAAAAATATTAGGCACAACTACGAAAACTTAGATCTTTGAGAAATTATACTTGTAAGTTGTATTAAGTATTAACACATCAGCATAGTTTGCTATGGCCGATATACTTCATTTTCATATGTCTATAATAGTCCACAGTTAGACCCAATTTATATCTAGAGGATGTAATTAAGATTTAAGAACTAGTCCAAATCAATATGTAATTGGTAGAAGATTGACGAATACGTAAACCCAATCATCTGGCCGAATCATACATCAGTTAGGAAATTAGTCCAAATCAATATTAAATTGTAAGGGCATTGATGGATAGATAAACCCAATCAGTTCTGCGACGTGAATAATTCATGTTGGGCCTCTCTTGCATCGGGGTTTATTGTCGATAATAATAATATAATATTGTCCGTTTTGGGTCAAATCCTCACGGATTTACTTTTGGCTTCTTCCCAAAAGGTCTTGTACTATTATATTTTGTGGACAATTATAAAGACTTTCCTCACCTTTATTCTAAAGATTTGGGACAAATGTTTGCACTCTAACAATTTTCCCCTCAAACCAAGGACGACCATCATCTTGCCTTAGCCTCTATGGAGAATTCTCAACACCTTATAGCCCTAACTTCTAGACACCCTTAGCATCACCAAGTCTTGATAACCTCCCATTAACCGACACACCATGTGTCTACCTAGGGGTCCATATGTCCCTTCACAGGACTTGTGCTACACTTGCGTACCAATTCAAACTCCTCTTCATCCAATAGACCCTAGACTGAGTCTGCATCCAGAGCCTTAGCGCGCCACCCCTGGCCGCCTTTGGATTACCATGGACCGCTTTTGGTTGCCTTCATTAAGTCTCAGCCCACCTAGCCGGGTCGCTGACGGTCTTCTCTTGGACGACATGTCTCATTGCCATGAGACCCACGTCGACTTCGCGAACATAAATATTAGCTCTCTCTCGAGCTAACTAGGAGTTCAACGCCTTATAGTGTAAGGCACCCTTAAGTCTTGGGCCTGATGCTTATTATAGTGCCTAGCCCAAGTCGACCTTGAGCGATGATACCACTTGTTGTGCGGAAGCGTGAATACCTCGTGTTGGGTCACTGCTGCGTCGATGTTAACTGTCGATAATAGTATGATATTGGCCGCATTGGGCCAAAACCTCACGGATTTACTCTTGAGTTCTTGCCTGAAATGGGTCGTACTATTATATTTTATGGACACTTATAAAAATCTTCTTTCACCTTTATTCTTCCGATATGGGTCAAAGATTTGCACCTAAACACAATCATCTATGGCATATCATACCATCAAACCTAGGGAAATTAGTCCAAATCAATATGAAGTTGTTAGGGCCATACATTTATAAAATTCAGTTAACTAACTAGATTAATTCTCACAAATTCTAATGTGAGACGGTTTCAAAATAATGTTTATTTGAGACTTATCTCACATAATATGAGAAATTGTCGTTATTTTATTTAACCTTTTAAATTACAGTCAGACAAAAACGTTTTAAACAAACAAAATTTGTTGAAACGATTCATAAAATGCACGAATAGCTAAAAAAGAAAAACGAAAACAAATTTGTTGAAACGATTCATAAAATACAAGAATAGCTAAAAAAAGAAAAACATATTTAAGACAGACCTAATAACACTCCTTTTTTGGGTGTAAGTGACAGTTTCATAGATACTCATATGAGTAAGGATCCTTATTTTTCAGGTGAATTAGTCGTGTAGGAAACTAGGAAACAACAGTATAAATACATCCACTTCATTACATATGAAAATCATAACATCAAAGTTGGGTGATATATTAATGAATTTTCACTAATATAAATTGATTATCATGGGATTCCATATTAAATCAATTCTCATCATTTTCATTTGCGTATGCTTTCAATCTGCTTATGTTTTTATTTTGTGATTATTATTTCAATGACCCGATATTTTACTAAATAATGCTCCGTTCAAGTGAGTTCCATACATTTGGGTAATATATGCAATGCATATTGTGCTCGAATGTATGGAATTCATTTGAATGAAAGGAGTGCGCGTAATACTAATAATCCAAGTGTTGCGTGATACTTGATTTTCAGGTTGCTATAGTGGGTAACCATGCCGCTCAAATGGAAGTAAGAACAGGCAACACGGAAAAGAAGCACAATTATGTTGAAGTAAAGCCTAGTCTAAAACCGTTTGATTACTTATACAAAGGTAACAAGAGCAACATCGAAAAATCAATGTTTTTCCTCGAGAAAAATATGAAGCCCGGTTACAAGATGACCCTCAACTTCACCCGAAGTACAAATGAAGCCACCTTCGTACCTAAAGAAAAGGCTCGATCACTTCCTTTCTCGACCGATAAAATTAAGGAAATTTTACATGAGTTCTCGATGCATTCACGGTCCAAAGAAGCTCAGATCATAGAAGAAACAATCAAGATGTGTGAGAGAAAGGGTATCTCCGGAGAACAAAAGTATTGTGCAACTTGTCTAGAAGACATGGTCGATTATGTTAAATCGACTCTAGGGAAGAATGTCAAGGCGATATCATCGACTAAGTCTAAAGGCACGTATAGCAAGGGCAAGACATACACAATTAGCAAAGTTAAGAAAATAGTTAAAGACGACGAAAGTGTCACGGTGTGTCATAAGCTAAGTTATCCATATGCCGTGTTTTATTGCCATAAAACGAAAGGCACATCCCCTTACATTGTGTCTTTAACTAGTAACCAAGGTATAAAAGCCGAAATTGTGGTTGTTTGTCATAAGAATACAAGTGGTTGGAACCCTAAACACATGGCTTTTCAAGTTCTTGGTGTGAAGCCAGGAGGTCTTCCAATTTGTCACTTCTTACCGGAGGATCACATAGCATGGGTTCGGGTATAAGGATCGGTTGCCTCTCTGGTGCTTTCAGTTCTCACAAGTATCATAAACAATAATTTTTATAATAAACTACTTAATATGTTATTTGTCCCACGTTGAAAAAAAATGTATGTCTGGTGAATATTGTCAGAATATGAAAGGGAGATTATAACTAAATGAGGTGATTATTATTGATGAATCTGATTACATTATATAGTAGAGTTGCCTTGAGGAATAATCTAAACATATTTTTAAAGATAATATTTCCTAACTGATAATATATTATCTAATGATAATATATATCTAATAATATTCTTCCTAATATTCTCTAATACACCCCCTCAGTCAAAACGGTAGTTAGACGAACGCTTTGACTGGACGAAAAATAGTTGATAATGCCGTTGTAGATGAGACAAGTTGACCTTTGTCGACGCTGTAACCAAATCGGGAGTCTTGCCCGTGTCATGAGATCGTGCCATTGGAAATGCCACACAAAATAATCCTAATAAAACTAGTTGTGCACGAGAGTCGAAACAACTCGTGAGACATAAATAAATGGACGTTAAAGTGTACGAGGGCCGTAGCAGCTCGTGAAACACCGACTATAAAAATAAAACAGATGGTGCACGAGGGCCGAAGCAAACTCGTGAGACACTGATAAGTCGATAATTATACATATTTTTACCCTCTTAATATTATATTTTTTAACGTCGTCTTTCGTATTTTAAAGCTAATGTTATAATTATTTTGTGTTTTGAGCTTTTAATCCGTCTTATATTATTGTGAGCTAAATTAGACTTTTAATATGTATTTTGATCATTTAGTTACTACCCGTTCAAATTGAGTTCGGATTTCTACTAAAGTAGTGTTATGAATGTAGGACGGTCCAATATCGTATTCACTTCGTCGAAAGAGGAATAAAAGTAGGAAAATTATCAATATGGGTGCCTGAGGTTTGGCCTAATTTCAATATGGTGCCTAAGGTTTGCACAATCTCAATTTGGGTACCTCAGGTTTGATTGTAGTTTCATTGTGGGTACCCAAGGTTTGGTTAGTTTCACTTTAGGTGCCCAATATTTGGTTAGTTTCAATTTAGGTGCCCAAGGTTTGAACTAATATAATTACGATTTTGCGTAATTTTACTTAAAATAATATTTTTCTATTAACCTAATAAGTAATGTAAAATATTAAAATATCTCGATAGTCTTGATAATTATTGTGTTATAATTATTAAGTATTAAGTATAGATAATATTTTAACAAATGATTTTTATTTTCTCCGAAAAATATATTTACATTATTATATTTTGCTTAATATATTAATTCGTTAAGGTGTTCAATTTTTTTTTCTGGAAAAATTTGACATAATTGTTTTGAATATTTTAATGACTAGTCATGATATTATCTATAAATGATTTTTCTGCCGAGTCTATATATTGAACTGTATCCCCATATTTTAGTTTAAGACAGAATAACCGTAAAAATATAATATTACACAAAAAAAATGATATACTTCGTATAATATTGTGTCGTTTATCTAAGTGATAATCTATTTTTTTTATCCGTTCTAATTTTAAGACATATCTCCATGTTTTAATTTAAGACAGAATAACCGTAAAATTGGAATTTTGAGTTAGTTGTAGACTTGTAGAGGCTATAATTTAATAACATGTATGGCGTCGCTTGTGCTTAACAGTTTTCCGGCTCCACCAATCTTTAGTGTCACAAGAGTGCACAAACTTGATTGCTACAACTTGTATGGAATTGCCAATTAAAAAAATTTGTATTGAAATTTTGTGTTGCAAGCAGTATCCTAATTCGCAAACCAAAAAGTTAAAATAACAACATACAACACAGAATACGGTAATTTTCTTACCTTATAAAAAAAAACACATAATCCGGTAAAGATTGATGATTATCTCACAAAGTTGCCGCAAACACATTAAATTTCAATACACGTTTTTTTTTACTCCGTCATTGTGTAGATCGAGTGATCTCATTTTTTAACCAGCGACGTTAAATAAGACTTTGAGTTAAATTACCCGACTTTAAACTCGGGAACTATCATGAATAATTAGGTTATTAAAATATTAGTAATTTTAGTATAACATTACTAATTAGGTTATTAAAAAAAATATTATATTAAGTAAAAATACTTAAAATAGTATTAGTTCAAACCTTGGGCACCT
Organism: Heliosperma pusillum; assembly: GCA_022085475.1. NCBI lineage: Eukaryota > Viridiplantae > Streptophyta > Magnoliopsida > Caryophyllales > Caryophyllaceae > Heliosperma > Heliosperma pusillum. Next base: position 30,150 of record JAIUZE010048171.1, read on the forward strand.
AAAGTGAAACTAACCAAATCTTAGGCACCTAAAGTGAAATTAACCAAATCTTAGGCACCTAAAGTGAAACTAACCAAACCTTGGGTACCCAAATTGAAATTACAATCAAATCTGAGGTACCCAAATTGAGATTGTGCAAACCTTAGGCACCTATATTGACATTAGGTCAAACCTCAGGCACCCATATTGATAATTAAGCAGACAAGCAAGTACGTACGTAAAACTTTATTAAGCAAAGGACACGGAGCCGCGTGATATAGAAGATAAGACGCAAGAGTCCATTAAAATAGAGAGAATCCAGACGTAGAAAAAAAAACAGACAGAAGAGGACTCCAGGAAAAGAACAGAGGCGATTCGACGGAGCACAAATCCTTGTTCCGACCCGTTTTTCCTCCGATTTTCCTCCGATTTTCCATGAGCTTCCTCTATCTTTCCTCTATTTTTATTGTTTTTATCATTAGTATGAACTAATTTAATTATAGGGACATGTAATTAGCTATTTGATATTGTGGGTTTATGAGATTGGATTATTGTTTTGTAAGATCAGTTAGTTAATTGGATATTTATTCTGGATTCGTAATTTGACTCTATGATTCATGTTAATTTATTTAGTCTGATCATCTATATTATTTTCGTGAGTCTATTGTTGAATTGAGAGTAGTGTTAATCGAGTTGTAGTTTTCTGGTTCGGTTTCCTTTACTTGAATCTTGTTTGATAATTGAATTGTATGAGGTTGCAGTTTTCTGGTCTTATCTAATTCAATTGATTGGTGCTCTTAATGCGATTGAGTTTGTCAGTTCGATACATGTTTTCATAGTTGAGTTGACGTAATTTGACTAGGATTAAATTTGCGTGTTTTCACGGGATTTAACG
>JAIUZE010048173.1:0-13665 GCA_022085475.1 Heliosperma pusillum
CTGGCTGTGTTTTTTAGAAGATTTATCTGTTGGAAGAGTTCCAAGCAGAAAAGACTATTGGAAAGGTTCCAAGTAGGAGTGACATTTTCAAATAGAAATGTCATGTATCCGCTGGAAGTGTTCCAGGAAACTTATCATTGCGGATTTAACAACGGAAATGGAGTACATTGCGTCATATGATGATGCATATGAAGGTAGCTTGGAGGGACTAGAAATAGTTCATATAGTTGTATATCCTATCCCATTATACTGGTAAAACAGTGGGAGCTACCTTTAGGCCAAGAATCCTAAGTCTAGATTCAAATCTAGACACGTACTCAGAAAGTTTTATGTAATATGAGATTACGTAGACAAAGAGAAATAGCAATCAGAACGATAGGAAAGATGCAAGTATTGCTAATCCATTAGCCATGCTTTTTGCAGGCTGAACATGATAGTCATGTCATTTCAATGGGGATTTAAATATGTACCTGAATTGCTAAAGATTATAAGATATGAAATTATTGATAGCGTATCAATTTTTCCAAATATTTGATAATCGCATTCATTGTTAGAGTTTCATTAAAAACTCCATTATTTAGTTTGACTAAATTTTAATACTTTGTTTATCCGAATGGGTTGAAAGAAAGGTTGAACCCAATTCAAGTGAACAGGACGAACTTAGTATTTTGTCCCTAGTCACTCAATGAGGTGACGTCTCGAAATGACTAGATTGTAAGTCGATCGATGATTGGTTCAGCACCATGGGGTCATGGAGATGACTAGTCGTTTACATAGACAGACTGTATGACACTCTGTCGGACAGTGACATTCTAGAGACCCTTAAATCAATTATTTGATGCCTGGTCGTGGCAGGGTCTTCTATCTTATTCCTATAAGTCGATTCTTTTGACTGGCGACCGTCTATCTTAGTCCGTGCAATTTTCCGATTTGGTTTTGGTTGATGTTCTAGGTCTGCCGTAAAAGGAGGCCGATGGACTCTTCTTGATCATGGTTGATCTGCTCATACAGAGTAGATGGATCAACAGGAATTGTCCCCTCCACGTTGGTAAAAACATCTTTAGGCCACTCGAGGAGTAGTTACTGTAAATACGTGGCCACGCTCGGAAAGAGATCTATGGTAGATTTTCCGGTCAGACAGTTACTCTCCCTATCGAGAAAACCACTCTAGATATTGTCAATCGCAAGTGCGACCTGAAAGACACCTTGCGTTGAGTGGGAGATGTGATAAAGAGACAAGAGAATCGGTGACGCACACTTGTGTCAGACAAGTGGGAGATTGTTGGAGTAGGTGTCCTCCACAATAGTGCGCCACATAATAAATCTTATTATGGAATATAATTGGGATAATTATTGACTACATATATGATTAGTCAGTTGATTAACGTAAATCAATAACGGTTGGCTAACTAGAGTTTGACGTTATTGTCGTTTGACGGCGGTGATCAACTGATCCCTTTCGGTCACACCTAAAGGATGAAATCCAAATAGTGACTAATTATTTGTATACGATATAGTTAATTAGTACATTACATATATTCGATATGTACGAGAGTTAATTGTTAGAAATTGAGTTGAGAACTCAAATTCGATTAAGCTTATTTTTCAATTATGCGATAATTGACTAATGAATTTATATCTTATTTTAATACGATTAAATAAGATTCAACTTAGTAATTAATCGTTAAATTACTAAATTAGTTGAGGTTTTGAGATAGAGGTAATTAGTTAATTATATTTACAAGGAGTTGTAAAATAAATTAACTAAGCATTGTGGGACCCATTATATATTGATATAATGGTAAAATATTACTTAAAATGTTAAGTACATATTATTTATTTAATTGAGTCATATAATTGAGTCATATAATTATACAAGATAATTAACCATATGATCAATAAGTATTTGTGAGACAAATATCAAAAATAAAAATGGATCAATTTGAGGCTCACATGGCCGGTTGATGTGTAGTTGTTGGTGATGATTGTTGTTCTTATTCACACTCACAAGCAACATATGCTTATGACATGAATAGTAAACATGAAATCATTTTATTCACTACAACACATTACCACTTTGCATGGCAATAAAATAAGAAGAAAATATCACTCATTTGGTGATGTGAAAATCGGCCCTTGTGGCTATATATAGAACAATTGTTGTTCATTTCTTCTCTTGTTCATTCTTGCTTATTTGATCATACTTCTCTCTAAAACTCTTCTTCTCACTATAAACTCTCAAATACTAATATTTACTAAGTATTACTAGTGTAGTAATATAGTCATAATATTAGTAGAATAATATCTATCTTATTATCTAGTTAATAATAAGGGTAGATTATTTGGGTTAATCTTGGTGCAACTTAGAGGAGATCTTCTACTTTGGAGATAGTTTGTGTTCATCCATATTTATAGCTCAAGAACAACAAGAAGGAGTTCTTGTTGTGCCCTTATATTTTCCATATCAATGTGAGGAAATTTCTTCTCTTATATAAATGTCTTTATATTTGCATGCATGTTACATAGATCATTATAAACTAAATTAATAAGTAATTTAGTAAATAATTAGAGGAGTCTAATTAAGGTCTATGGACTTTCACTAGACTGATCAGACCTAGCGACACAGCTAACCCATTCCCTGTCCTCATGACCAAAAGTACATGAGAATCTCTACTAGGAGACCCCCTAAGCAGAGTTTGCTAGTACTTAAGCTGGCTCCATTCCCAAAGTGGAAGCAATTAGGCAGCCATGCCCCGGCTTGGTATCAAAATCCCAGGCCAGTGACACAAAAGCTATCAAGCAGTGAACTATATACTCGTTAAAGATAGTAAGGCCTATCAATGTCATGGTCCAAGGTACTCATCTAGAATTAGAATGGTCAACACGCCATATAATCATATTTCTCTATGGGTACTTAGTCAACACGACATATATCATACAATTAAACAGTCACGGAAAAAACTTCCTATCATGTGACTAATTGCATATAAATCACATTCAAATATCATATCGCCTCATATCTACTAAGGCTCATTCATTCATTCATTAAATAAAACTTTACCTGAAGACAAATCCCCGACCCAAGTCCTGCGACGGGTCATCAGTCAAAACGGGGCTGACTAGATCATAGTGTGACCAAACCCGTTTGGTCAAACCGGCTAGAAACAGAGTCTTAGCTATTTAGGCTTGAACATAAGAACATCATATTCATTTCATGCTATTTTATTCTAATTTCTAACACATGAATTATTAATTCTTACGAAACCCGCTTGACTTAAAGGATATCAAACTAAACTACAATCTCATGCTATAATTTCTAACATGTGAGAAATAATAATATTATGAAAACCGTTTAATTAAATAATTTACTTATTAAAATTTCCCACTTACTAAATATTACAAAACATGATATAATAATAACAATAAACTCAAAAATCGTCACAAGCCCAAAGGAGGGCTCACGGGTCATGGGCTGGACCGGGCCTGGACTGGGCCCACGGGCTGGTTTGGGCCTGTTTTGGTCAACCATTTCTAAAATCGTTTCTTAATATTTCCCGCATGCTTAACATATTTAAAACCCGTCAAAACAACAACAAAACAATCAAGTATCGACACAAGCCCAAAGGGCCAATTAACGGGCCAACCCAGACCGGGCAGCCGGGCCTGGACCGGGCCTGTTTCTCGGCCACCACTCACGGCCACCACCAACAACAACCCCAAATTTATTTCTAACATGTTTTAATTAACAACCATCCATTTTAACAACCAATTCAACCATCATTCATACAAAAATTATGATTATGAATAAATCATCCAACATGTCAAAAACACTAAATATGTTCAAAACTCATAAAAATTAATAATAATAACAACCTAGTATGTTACTACTTAAAACCGTAAATAATAAAAACAACAACAAAAACAAAAGTATGTGACATTAATTCGTCGAGTAACTCGGTAATCGTTACCTTAGCTAGCACAAAACCAAATAGCACCCAAAATAAGAACTAAAAACCCGTCTACTAATCTTCTTCTAAAATATACTAGTCACCAAACTCGTCTTCATAATCTTCTCCTATAAGAAATGACAAAAATAACATTATTAGTATTAAAACTTGATTTCAACAATTAAAGTGTTGAAAACGATTTTGTCGGAATTGAAAATGAAACGTACTCGGAGATGAAGAGCGGAGAGGAGACTTTAGAAATATAATTTAGAACGGAGTTGGCCAAGTAACGAAGGTTTTGTGACGATTTTGCTCAAGAACGATCAAGAACATGAAGAACAATTGTGATTATATTAAAGAAGGTATTAAGTAGTTATTAAGTTGATTTAATGTAAAATGAAAAGATAATAAGTGAGTAAGAGGGGGAGGTTGGGCCGTGTAATATAGAGGATTAATGGGAGTCGGGTTTTGAACTTGTTGTTACGGGATTGACTCGGGTTTTATAAATATATTATGGTAAATATCTAGATATTATTAGATATTATGTTTGTTTAATCAAATATCTAGATATTATTAGATATTATGTTAGTTTAATGAAAATATCTAATCCTAAGAGAAGAGAGGAAGAGGCGTGTGGAAGAGAAGAAATCGGGTATGTTTTTAAGCGATTTGTTGCAGAATTTAAGTTGACAGATTGATAAAGTTACAAATATCTTAGATATTTGTATTAGTTTAATCTAAAGTAATCAAAAGATCTAAAATGAGGGAAAAAGGGTATCTTGGGCGTGTGGCACATGTAGGAGTCGGGTTTTGGGTTTGTTTCGGGAGTTAAGTTGACTCGGGAATAGTTAAATGAAGTTCGGGTTTAAACCGTATAACCTACTCTTTAATTCCTAATAAATTCAAAATAATTATATTAAATTATCATAAATTCAAATAAATCGCAATAAATTAAATTTATTATTTTTCAAATATAATTTCGGTCTTTCAAATTACGGGTTGTTACATTTTAGTCATTTAATAAGGCATCAATATGATTATTTTCTCAAATAATCACATCTCTCAAACACATCCTTTAGGTGTGACTTTTAGGGATCAGTGGATCACCGCCATCTGTATGACAATAACGTCAAACTTATCTAGCAAGCCAACCGTTATCGATAAACGTTAATCAACTGATTATAATACAAAGTATACCCTGTGAACCTTAGCTGTTATCACACTAACTGTGGAGGACACTAGCTCCAACAGGATTAACACGTTGGATGTTGCATTGCATGCATATAATCGATAACATATCAAGTTGAAACGATTTCCCTAATCATTAGTAGAGGCCGCTATCAAGGCATGCGGGATTAGATGTTTGATTAAAGAGCTTCCTAATACGTACCCTCACCCCTTACACCAGATCTCTGTGAACATCCGTGTTCATTGGCATCCACGAGAGTCATTCTAGATATAGAATGCTAAAGGTAACGAGTTCGTAGTGTTCATGTCATTAATTTGTGTCTAGACATGACATAAAGTATTTGAACAGTTCCAATTTTCCATAAAAATTGGTGGCGAGTCCACAATACGTATTTCTACGCTTGTCCATCCAAGTGCGCCCCTCCGTGGTTCCCCGTGTACCACAGTTCGGCAAGGATCACCAATCCGTGTAACACATGATACTTCAAACTCTTGTGATTCAAAAACACCTTAAATGTGGTGTCATACAGATAATGCCTCCAAATCATCAAAGCAAACACCATGACACCCAATTCCAAATCATGAGTATGATAATTCTCTTCATAAGTCTTTAACTGCCTCGAAGCATAAGCTATTACCTACCCATTCTGCATTAAAACAAAACCCAATCCATACTTCGACGCATCAGTATACATCTCAAAATTATCACTCCCATCAGGTAATGCTAAGACAGGAGTTGTGGTCAAACGCTCTTTTAAGGTTTGGAACGCCGTCTCACCGTTCTCTTCCCAGCAAAACTTGTTCTCCTTCCTCATCAACGCCGTCATAGGTCTAACAATCTTTGAAAAGTCCTTAATAAACCTCCTGTAATATCCAGCTAAACCTTAAAGAAACTTCTCACCTCATCTACATTCTTTGGTGCCTCCCAGTTAGACACCGCCTCTATCTTGCTCGGATCAACCATCACCCCTTTCTTTGAAATAATATGACCCAAGAACGCCACCTTCTCTAACCAAATTTTGTACTTTGGCAACTTAGCATAGAGCTAGTTGTCCTTTAGAATCTGCAAAACAATCCTCAAGTGCTGGTGCATTAGTGTCAAATATATCATCAATAAACACCACCAGAAACGTATCCAAGAACTGACTGAAGATCCGGTTATGTAGATCCATAAATACCGATGGTGCATTAGTCAACCCAAACGGCATCACTACTTACTCATAATGACCATATCTCGAACGAAAAGCCGTCTTCAGAATGTCACTATCTTTTAACCTCAGCTGATGATAACTCGAGCTCAAGTCAATCTTCGAAAACACCATAGCTCCAATCAAGTGATCAAACAGATCATCAATTCTTGGCAATGGATACCTATTATTCACCGTCACATGGTTCAATTCACAGTAATCAATATATAGCCGTAACCTACCATCCTTCTTTTTCACAAACAACACTGGCGCACCCAACGATGAAACACTTAATCGAATATACCCCTTATCTAGAAACTCATTCAAGTACTTCTTCAGCTCTTAAGCTCCTTCGGTCCCATGTTATACGGGGCCTTAGAAATTGGTCTCGTACCCGACTTCAACTCCAAGCTGAAATCAATATTTGCCTTTATCACTTCCTTTTGATGGCAATCTATATTTGCCTTATACTTTCCCAACCAATCCATCCCGAAAATAATTTGAAACCCATCAAGCGGAAATTCAAATAGGTTAACATGAAAGTCCACCTCCCCCACAATCAAGGACCCCTAAAAAACTTATAACAAGGTACAAACTCCCCATATGGTATGAATACCTCGTCCTTTACAGACTCACTCTCCCCAAGCCCCAACAATAAGGCAGGACTCTTAGTCACAAAAGAATGGATCGACCCCGAATCAAACATATTAGAAGACGAAACATTATTAACGAGAAAAGTACCAGTCACAACTTGCGCATCATCCTTTGATGCCTGCTTCCCCATCATGAACAGCTTGCCACTGTTTTTATGACCTCCACCCTGCACTGTGCTAGCCGACGCCACAGTCTTCGATGCCGCAGTTCCCACTGTTATACGTACATTGGTAATTCCCTCCATTGCGGTTATAGCCACCGCCACTCACACTCTGGTTCCCCTTCCGGCATGACCTCGCATATTGGTTACTCACCATGCTTCGAGAATAACTTTGCTGGTATGAAGGCTGATAACCTCCACCCTCACCCTAAGTCGGACACATGAACTTATTGTGGCCAAGGCCGCCACAACTATGGCACCTCATCCCAGAAGTCTCACTAGCTGTACGACAATCATTTCCTCCATGCTGTTGTCCCCCTCTGTAGTCACCTCCACAGTAGGATCTGATCTGAGAAAAGTTACCCCTCTTATAGGTGGAATTACCTGTACCCTCACTCACCGTCTTCCTCTTACCACCCATAGCCTCCTTAGCTTCTCTTATCATCTCTGCCAAACGCTATCTCTGCCCAGCTTTCTTATAGGCTTCCTTAAGGTTCGCATGTACCCCTGTAGCTAGTTTGTTTATTACCCAAAATATCAACGTTTTCAGGAACTTACCAACTAAACTCTTCTGGCTCCATTGCATAATATCGGCATAGCTTGCCAGTTCCGTGAACTTGTTGTAGTAGTCTATCACCGTCATCTCTTCTTTCGTCCAGAATGAGTCGAAATCAATCCTCAATTTTCCCCTCTCTTACATTTGAACGAACTTGGTTCTTATCTCAGCCTTGAACTCCCTCCAAGGTATCGCCTCTTCCCCATTCTCGATGAAGTATTCCTTCATAGCCATTCTCTCATGGAACCACCACTTCCCCGCTTGACCCCTAAAGTAGAACGCATCTTGGTCTACACACAAATTCTCCGGCCATTTGACGACCTCGAAAACACTCTCCATTTCACGGTGCCAGTCATCGAACAGATGCGGTGCACCGGTGCCGTCAGAGGTAGTTGATCGATGACAGGCAATAGATGTACTTATAGTAGTAGCATTAACTACCACCTCTCTGTCCTTCCTCACATTCTTAAGGGCCTCGGGTATAAGTTCAAAATGCAAGTTTAATTCATTCTTGACAATTTCAGATTCATTCCCTTGACTTTAAAGCTAAATACCTCAGAAGTTATTTGGATAAGTAACGAAGGAGATATGATCACATGCTTTATTTGGATAAGTAACGAATGAGATATGATCGTTTCAAGTTGAGCTGTCCAAGGTATATGCGGGTGACGCATTTGAACGAAATACCAACAACATATATTCAAGATGGAAGCTTGGTTTGAATAATTCTCAAGTTTACTTTCCTAAAGAAAGTCTTGTTGTTTATTTTCCTAGTTTCTAGTTTCCTAATAAGTGTAGGAGAGTTTACTTTCCTAATTCAAATAAGTAGTGTCTTATTTCCTAATTTCTATCTAGTTAGTTTATGGTAATTAGTAGTAGTATAAATAAGGAGTCTTATGCATTGTAATAGATATACAATTGAGAATTGAATTCAAGTTATTACTTGTTTGTTCTTATTAGCTTGCGAACTTTAAGTTCTATTATTTACTTCTTGCGAGAGGGAAATAATAAACATTCTGCCTTGCGAGGTTGAATGTGTGTTTTCTTGATATCTTGCGAGGTTGAGAGGTTACACACGAGTTGGTCAAGTTGTCTTGCGAGATCACTTGTCTAATTCAAGTTTTAGTTGTTAATCTTGCGAGATTCCACAACTAATCCATATCCTTTTATCTAGTTTATATTTCCGCTGCAATTATATCTCTGAAAAGTAAAATAGTGAGATTATTTTACATCAATTTGGTATCAGAGCTTCGGCTCTTGATTTTCTTAAATCCAGTCGATCCTAGTTGGGAAGAAATATGGAATCCTATAACGATAATATTTTGTTCATCTTGAGACGGTTACGAGAAATTGGATGTCTAAGATTTGGAAGAGAAGATCTGGCACGTTGTACTATGTGTCACGGATTTGGACATTCATATATTTCTTGCCCTAATGAAGAATACATATCCTTTGAACAATATCGATGCTTTGAGCGTTTACGAACTCAAGGTCAAGTTATTTTGCCAAAGGTTGCGAGCACATCAAAAGTACAAGAGGAAAAGGTGGAGTCTTTGGAAATTATCGAAACCAAAGAGGAGACTTTATTCTTTTGTAAAGAAATTCATATAAAAGGTAATTCTTCTTTAAATTTTGATTTGCCGCCTATATATGACGATTATGGTGATGAGGAACCATTGAATGTTGTTGGTTTCAAAGTTTCAACTCCTACGGGTTTTTATGTAATCGATTTTCAAGAAGAAGAGCGATATCAATCTCCACTTGATAAATCAATTGAAACGAAGCTATATGGTGGAAATTATTATTTCTTGTTGAATTCAATTCCTATGGATGTTCAAGATTATCTTTCTACACCAAGTAAGTTTTCTTTTGATTTTGGTAAAGTTGTGCAAGGAGGGTCGTGGGGTGGTAAGCACAACAAAGGAAAGCACGAGAGAGTAAGGCACAAACACGAGAGTATTTTTGCTTATGATTCTGGTTGCAACTACAAATTAAATAAGATGAATAAGCACGAAGATTATATTGAGGATGATGAACTACAGGAGTATTATGGTATCTACTTTAATCAAAATATCTTCTCATTTGCTACATCATATGTATTTGATCCGGGAGGTTGTAGGTCCAAGAATCGGGACGATTCTTTTTGAAGAAGGGGAGAATGATACATGAGGGACATGAGTATATGTTCAAAATGCAAGTTTAAGTCATTCTTGACATTTTCAGATTCATTCCCTTGACTTCAAAGCTACATAGCTCAGAAAGTATTGATAATTTTGACGTGATTTCACTTGTATATGAAAGTACATGATGTTAGCTTTCCAACAAGTGGTCACACGCTTTATTTGGTTAATTAACGAAAGAGATATGATCGTTTTAAGTTGAGCTGTCCAGATTATACGCAGGTGACGCAAATTGAACGTGACATTCAAAATTTATGCAAGATGGTAAAGTTGAGCCCTTTGATGGTGGTAAAGTTACGTTTGGAGATATCAAAGGGCTCTAGTGAAAGAAAAAGATAATTATTTCCGATTATGTGTCTCGAACACCCGCTGTCGAGATACCATTGATTATTCTCCTTCACTATTATTTGCAAGGGAATCAAATACAACTTTTAGGTACCCAAGCTAAGTTGGGTCCTTTATGGTTAGTGACTCTGTAAATTTGATCCTTCCTAACCCATACCTGTATAACAATTCTTTTTGTCTCAACATAGGTTTGTCTAGGTTTAGTAGAGTACATTCTAGGTTGTCTATTTTCGTGACGCACACTAGGTTTGAATGACTGCTTTTGATTCACATACGCTTTAGATGATGACGGTTTTGAAAGTCCATAGACCCTAATTAGACTCCTCTAAATAGTTTTACAAATTACAAATTAATTTGTTTTAACTTTGATCTATGTAACATGCATGCAAATATAAACGCATAAATAAACATAAGATGAAATTTCTTACATTAAGAAATTTTGGTATTAATGGGCACAATAAGAAACTCCTTTTCTTATTGATTTATGCGTGCATTTTATATAGACCTTTTAGGCCATATTTGCACGCATTTCCATGCTTAGTTGGTAGTGTTTACTACGAATATCCCCCGAATACTCTACTTTGGTTTGTTTTGTAATATTTGCAGATGTGAACCAGAATGACGGAAAACTAGCCATTTCGTAGCTCCTCAAGCATGCATAAGTGAGTCGGAAAAGAATCTTGGTGTCTCGGAATGCATGGAGTCGTGTTGAAGGAATGATAGAACGAAATCCACGAGCAAAACACTTGTTCGAGGTGTACAAGCTTTCGATTGACTACTCTATTAATTAGAAGACCTCGATCGAGCAACCATTCTACTCGATCGAGCTGCTGGCTTTGGACATTCACTCGATCGAGCGCTATGGTTACTTGATCGAGTGATTCAGAAAACGAATTCTACTCGATCGAGAGGTTTCATAATAATGGGCTTCGCGAGATAGTGTATTAAGCAATGGACGCCTTGTAATTTGTTATTCTACTTAAGGGTGAAACTACGTAACAATAGACATCTTCTCCTGACTCTAGACTTCAGACTAGACAACAACTTTTTACCCTAGACTTTATTTTTGACTTTTATTTTGGATCTGAATTGGAAGACTTCTGCTGACTTTTTTCTCCTTTCTAATTCGGTATTATTGTTCTTGAATTCAATTAATTATTTACCTATGTCTTTTTGTTTCTTATTTATTATTGTTGTTGTTCTCCTTCCTATTATGCGTAGCTAATTCCTTTGCTATGATTTAGGGGAACCGTGGCTTAGGTAAGATGAATTGATTAGTAGTCTTTAGATTAGGTTTGGAAGCAATCTTCACATTTAATAACTTTTAATTGTTTGAGTCGACGCATTCAATTGACTGACTTGATACCCCCTTGACCTAGATCAAGAGATTGGAAAAGTACAGATCAGTGATGAACTTTGGGATTATGCTAATGAGGGTGAGAGCTAAGTTAGTAAATCTTAGGGCGAATAGCGGACCGAAAGGACCTTTTCACTACCCATAAACCTGTTTAGATTTTACTTTGATTTTTATCCTGACCCTAGATGCCATGGGGAACCGACGATCCTAGTTCTTCTTCTTTCTGATATTTTGCTCTTTATTTCTCTTTTCCCTTTCTCTTGTAGTGTTAGAAAATCATTTAAACAAACCCCCCAATTTTGTTACTTTGACAGACTTAGCAAGTTATAGGATTCCCTCTCCCTGTGGATTCGATACCCGACTGCCTCTACTGCATTTTGTTAAGACCGTTAGGTTTTATCTTTGATAGGGTTGCGATAGCCGTGTCAAATTTTGGCGCCGTTGCCGGGGAGACGGTGTAATTTTGTAGCTTTCTTTAGTTTGTATTTGGTCTCAAGGAATTTATTCCTTGAGGCTGTTCTCATATTTGAGTTAGTGTTTAGTATTTGCAGGTATAAATCTTAAAAGAGGACCATTTGAACCTGCTGCTGCTGTAATTTCTCTGCAGGATGCCTAAGATTGCGAGTCATTCTGAGCCCAGTGCTGAGACTCTACCTAAGGGAACTACTCTCCCTCTTGCTGATGAGGGTACCTTCACAATACATCCGTCCTACTACAGTTTAGTGGAGCGGAATTTATTCGGGGGTATGGTAGATGAAGACCCAGCTAGGCATGTAGAGGTATTTACAGACTATTGTTCTGCCATTCCTGTAGTTGTTGGTGTTACGCAAGACAAGGTAAAGGATTTCATTTTTCCTTTTTCCTTGACTGGCGATGCTAAGGATTGGTGGAGAGATTTAGATAGGAAGGCTGCTGGTGTTAAAGATTGGAGTTCGTTAGCTTTAGCCTTCTATAGACGGTATTTTCCTCCACAGTGCACCAATGCGCTGCGTAGCCAGATCACGAATTTTACTCAATCTACTACTGAAGATTTGAGTGTAGCATGGGCCAGGTTCAAGAAGCTGGTTCGCTCAGTTCCGCATCACGGGTTTGAGCAATGGTTTTTGTGCAACCAATTTTACAATGGGTTGCTTTATGAGCAAAGCATGGTTCTGGATGCTGCTGCACGAGGGAGATTCCAGGCTAATGTGGAGGATGATGAAGGGTGGCAACTTATTGAAAATATGGCCATCCATTCTGCTAGCTACAGTAATCCTAGAGCGGAGAGAAGGAGAGACACTGTTGTTGAAGAAGTTCATGTGGCCTATACGGGGAATTTGGGTGAAATACACCAAGTTCAAGCTATTGAGATGGTTTGTGGTAGATGCGGTGATGAAGGACATGACCCTATTACTTGTTTGGCTGATTCAGCAAGGGTTCTTGCTTATAGGAAATTCAAGCAAGAGGGTTCTTTTTCCGAGTTATATGCCGAGTTAACTGCTGCAAAATCTCAACCACTTGTGGATGAAGGCAAGGTACTCATTACCCAAGCCGAATATGAAGATCTCAAGGCCACTATCAATGCGCAAAAGCTTGAGCAACAATCTAGTGCGGATACCCTCCGGAAACTGCTCAACAGATGCAATTCACTACTTCCAAACAATGACCCAGTCAATGCCATAAATCTGAGAAGTGGTCGTGCTTATGACGGTCCTGTACACGCCCCATAAAGCACACATACCGAGGTCGATGATGTCTCGGATGAATTAATTGAAGATGTACAGAGAAGTGATCGATCGACTGAGAATGCCATTCGATCGAAGGATTTTGGTAAGGATACTGCTCGACCGAGTAAACCCACTACTCGATCGAGTAGTCCAGCTGAAGAAATTCCTCGATCGAGTAGTATACATACTCGATCGAGTAGCTTTGTTTTAGAAGATCTTCGATCGAGTAGCCCTTCCACTCAATCGAAGGATGTTGAGGAAGGAATCACTCGATCGAGTGCACAGAAGTCTCGATCGAGTGAGCGCCAGACATCAGGCACGCACATTGAGTCTGTGTGCGATAAAGTACCCTCCCCTGCTGCGAAGGTACCGTGTAAAGAGAAAA
>JAIUZE010048177.1:0-55287 GCA_022085475.1 Heliosperma pusillum
GTTTAGGGTTTAGGGTTTAGGGTTTAGGGTTTAGGGTTTAGGTTTTAGGGTTTAGGGTTTAGGGTTTAGGGTTATTTTGAAGTAACACACGTATACTAATAATGATACTTAATAATTAAAAGTGATCCGACCCAAAAATGATACTTAATAATCATCACGCGGATAATAAATGATGATTTCTATCGAATTAAATTAAATAACCCGATACTAGCTAATTAATTTTGGGTCGGACAGTTTCAGGTTTGTGATGCAAAAACAGCCCGACTCGATATATAACCTCATCCGCTAGCGCTTGACCTGGAAAATGATCGACGACACTTAACATTCCCGAAACAGACACGAAAGCCGAAAGGACCCGGCCCTCGCTCCCTCCCTGACCCAAACTAACCCGGTAAAGTTACATATATACCCTACGAATCTAACCCGATCGGAATATGGCCTAGTAACCATTTATTTGTTGATAAAACGTAATAAGTGATAAATAATGTGGGGTGTGGTGATAAGTAATAATTAGTGATAAATGTATGTGGGGTAGTTTTGATGGCCGTCAATATATGAAAATAACCATTTGTTGATAAAACGTAATTAAGCGAGACGATAAATAACAAAAACCGTAAAGATAATTAATTAATGGAAAATAGTTGTGGATTATTGTTAGGGGCCGGTTTCTTCAATTTTATGTGGTTAGTTATTTGATTATAAAGATCGGATAGGTGGTAAGTTGTAAACTTTTGAACCCAATAATATATTATATATAGGTGGTATAAAGCAAAAAACCGTCCCTTTTAATTAATTTGAGCATATATATATGCATCAATATATCCGTCCCTTTTAGCGTACTTGAACGAAGTCGATCGACCCCATTATTTAATTTGGGAAATATTGACGTGTATATATAATACTTGCATGTGCATTGATGAATCTGTTATTATTGCAAAGTAGTACGAGGTTAATGATCCGGAAGTCATCAGTATTATATATCATCAATATTATCATCATGTTCTGAAACCACCCGATCCGAAACCACCTGATGACACGTACCCCCGACCCAAAAGCGATCAACCCGAAGTAGCTACTAGCTCTAGATAGTGGATTGCCCGATCTGTAACTGGCCACCCGATCAGTTTCAGGTTAGCTAGTGATGCGTGATTATAATAACCAGTACCTTAAAAAGAAAATTAAATGACCCGATTCGAGAATCACTAGACTCGATATATATAACCACATCCGCTTAACCCGGAAATTATCGACGACCCGTCCAATTATAAACATTCCCGAAACAGACACGAAAGCCGAAAGGACCCTCCCCGACCCAAACTAATAATAACCCGATCGATAAAGTTATTAATTATAAACCCGCCGAATCTAACCCGATCGGAATTGATTCCCAGGCCAAACCCGATCCGAGCTAATAATTAAACGTAACTTACGCCTATAATATACAAATCTTTAAATAACATAACAATTATGATGTACTATACCTATATATATATTATAAAATTAAATAAATTAATTAAATTTAGAGCAAAGTTAAATAAATTAAACGTAATTAATGAATTTATTTTCGTGCCTCAAATTTTAATATCTCGCGCGCGTATCTGAAAATTTTTAAAAAAACACATAATCTATATAAACGGTTCTTTATAATACCACCGTTGTTATTACTTTCAACAACGGGTCATACTAAAGAAACCGTTGTCATAGTGTTATTACTTTCAACAACGGGTGTTCTTTAACCGTTGTCATTACTCTATAACAACGGTGGTTTTTAGTATAACCGTTGTCAATAGTTTCTCTTAATAAAAAATAATTTACAATCCTTTAGAGTAAATTAAACACACAAATAATTTACAATCACGTACATTATCATCATCATCCTCCTCGTTTACAATCATTCTCGTTTACAACACAAATCTTTTTGTTTATTATCATCATCATCCTCCTCGTTCTCTTGATCATCATCCTGCTCGTTCTCTTTATCATCATCCTGTTTTCATTTTCATTATCAGGTAATTTTTGTGTTTCGTCTTTAGGGTTTTAAGATTGAAGTTCATCTTTTTGTTTTCATTTTCTATTTATCGTTCTCTGTATCATCTAGTTTCATTCCTTTCTAAGTTTTTAGAGTTTTAGAATCTCTGCATGACTCTTTATTTGTTCAGTTACTATTTCATTCATTTCAAGGTCTTAGGGTTTTAGAATCGCTGTATGCATGACGCTGTTCCGTTACTATTTCATTTCTTTTGAAGGTCTTAGTGTCTTAGGATTATCATGGGTGAAAAACGGAAAAGAGTAGAAAACAATGATAAGGGGGATAAGCCTGGTGAGAGGGGTGCTTCGAAGTGCCCTGCAGCCCTTGCAGCTATAGCGGCAAAAAAGCCGCTGCCTATAAAATGGAGTGTGAAAGGTGTTCCTACTGGTCCAAATGCTGGCCATTTATCCACTTGGATTGGAGTTACAACCAAACAGTTTGCGCCTATTGATTTAGATGATTTCAGGAATATAAATCCTGCATTGCAGAACTTACTCTTGATCCGTATAAAGGTATGATAATTTCTTTAGCTAAACACCATTTTATTTTGCATAAGTTACTATTACATAAGGCAGGAAGCCGTATAAAGGTTCGTATAAAGGTATGATATTAGACATCCGCTTATTAGTATATATGATGATGATGCAGGAAGCTTTCGATATTCCCGACTGCCATGATAAGTATCTATTACGTAAGGCAGCGACAGTCTTAAGGCAGTGGAGGTGTGACCTTGCCAAATTACACTTGTATGTCGACAAGGAGACGGGGGAGATGCATAAGAGCCCACCGACAAAGTACCCCAACATCACTCAGCAACAATGGGATAATTATAAGGCGAAACGAGCTACTGAAAATTTTCAGGTTAAGTATCCATGTCATATGTTTACATTTTTGTAAAACTCTACTTAAGGTTACATTTTTCTAAAAGTTTCAGGTTACATTTTTCTAAAACTCTACTTGTATATATAATTTTCTAATTGTCTCATCTACTTGCGATTTTATATGATTTGAAGACCGTTAGCGCCAGAAATCGTGCTAACATTTCACAGAAGCGGGGGGTATATTATGGTTCTCGAGGCGGTTACAGATTGATAGAAGAAAATCTCGTAAGTAGCATCTATATATTAGATTTTTTTAATCATACTTGGACTTGATATACATGTATACATATATTTTTTTTGAGTTAACGTGTAGGTGTCAAAAGGTGTGACCGACTTGAATCGGCACGTAACTTATAAAGAAGGGCACACGCCTAAAGGATCCCGAACATGTAACGAATATGATCAGGAAGTCTTGACCAACATAGTAAGTATTATTTTATTAAGACGGGTTTTTAATAACTTTATTGTTCAATTCTTGTATGTCTGACTATCTATTTATTTTAGTAACAAAAATAAAATTAAGTTTATTTAATATATTATAGGAGAATGTTCTGAAGGAGGTTGCGGAAGGGAAATTCACTCCGAGTGGTCGTGACGACGTTCTTTTTAGAGCGATCGGCCGACCCGAGCATCCAGGTCGATTGAGGGGCGTCCCATTACATGTCGGAGTCACGAAATATTATGGGACAACTAGCCCGAAAAAGAAGAAGAAAAATAAGGGGAAGACTGACATGGTACCATTTGTTATTGTCATTTAAAATTCACATGTTATTGTTTTAACAAAATGCTGATTCTACATTTTGGGCATGCAGGTTCAGTTATTGGCCTCCGTGATACTGAAGATGAATTCTGGAGGCAAGCCTTCCGAAGAAGAATTGAAGATGATGGAGGATGTCATTAAAAAGGGTGAGGTAGTGCAACCGATTGGTCAAGAGGCAGACACTATTACCTTGCCAATACATGAGGAGACGGCTGAGAAGATGGGTGAGGTACCTAGTGCTGCCGAGGTTTTAATACCTCAAGCCGATAAGGTAAATATGACTTCTTCTTTTTTTTCTGCATTTGTTCTTTCTAGCAGCCATGCCTTTATTGGTTAATTTTATTAGGTAAATAAGTCTGAAAAGGGGACGCAACTTGAGGAGACGGGTGAGGTACCTAATGCTGCTGAGGTTTTGATACCTCAAGCCGATAAGGTAAATACGACTTAACCATTTTGAACCTCTGCATTTGTTCTTTCCAGCAGCCATGCCTTTGATTTGTTAATTAATTTTATAAGGTAAATAACTCTGAAAAGGGGACGCAACTTGAGGAGCCGGCTGAGAAGACGGATGACAATAATGAGGTATGTAGATTATAAGAAGTTAGTATGAAGATGATATAAGAAGAGGTTTAGATCATAAGAATACTAGAGAGAACATGTTGAGTTTTCAAAAACCCTTGCTGTTGCTTATCACGCACAAAGTGACAGTCTATACTCAAGTGTTTGGTTCTCTCATGGAACACGGGGTTGAGAGAAATATAATCAGTATATGCTGTCAGTGCTAAGTCAGACTCTGCACTGTAGAACAACCCTGTATTATATACTCAATATAGATCATTTATGTTGTACAGCATATGAAATATCTGGTCTGGACATGTTCAAGTATAATAGCCTACCCACCAATAATAAATACTTGTAACTAACTTTACATTATATACTCAATATAGATCATTTATGATATCTATTATATTTTGGTATTTAGTTAATAATGTGTATTCGTGTTGTCCGGGGTTTCATATACCCAATGCACAATGACTTAGCGGAAACCATCTTGGTTCATGGTGTACCACTCTTGCCGAAGCATGCAAAAGTGGAGATAGCGCAAGTCGCGAAGGGCTGTGAAACCCGTAAACTGCCCGTCCCAGTCCGTGACGACCTTCAAATTCTGGCAGATGCGGTTCACTGTTTTGTCCAATGGCCTAATAGCCACATTTTCCTGGCTCGTGATCGTAAAACTCAACAGAATGTAGCCGGGGTTAGAAAAATACATCTAATTAAACAAGCCTTTTGTCTTTGTTCATCACCTTCATAATTAGTGAAATTTATATGTTATATTTTTGTTTTGTAGGTAACAAAAAACATGGATAAGTCTAACTCGATAGACAATCTTTCTACTACCTCGTCAAAACAACAACTTGATGAGGTATTTAATTAACTCTCTTTATATTTTAAGTTCTACTATTGCCTCATCATTGAAAGAGCAACTTAATTTAGTTAGCCACATGTAGGTTGTGACAGGTAGCACAAAAGGAACACCGCATCATTTCCTCGAGCTGAAAGAGGTCAGGAGTCTATCCCGTACTAAATATGATGGGAACGTTTACATGGAAAAAGTACGAACGATGACGATGATGGACCTTTATAAGGAGGCTGGGAGACGCATAGCAAGCGAGCAATTAATAATTATTCCGCTCGAGGATGATATTGTAGGGGTAGAACGTCAAGCAATTCTGTCATGGGAAATTCTAGCCATTTGGGCTGACCTTGACGAGATTGATGTCCAACACCTATATGTTTGGATGAAGTAAGTTTCTTAATAAATTAAATCATGCAATATTCTAATATTCTGACTAAGATATAGTGTTTTTAATATCGGAATTAAAACCGTCATGTAGGTACTTGAACTCGGTTGTGATCCCCGAGACCAATAATCCACTTCCTCAATACGGATTCATGTGCCCAAATGTTTTATCTATGCAAATCGGGATGTTTTCGTATGAAGAACGTGTAGATTATATTGCTGGGGAATTGGCGAAAAACAATAAGCTCATTTTTGCCCCTTATAATGAAGTCGGGTAATATATAATTAATATTACGATTCCAAATACAATTGCATTTTATATGTTTGGTTATGATGCATGTTGTGCTTGTTAATAATGATGTGTCTCTCGATCTAGGAGACATTGGGTGCTAGCAGCGATCAATCCGACCAAGAAGAAAGTCTTTTGGTTGGACTCTTTGCATAAACAACCATCCGAGACCTTTAAGAAGATGATTATTAAGTAAGTTTATAATACTGATTTGGCACATAATATTAAGTTTCAATTATTATTATTAAGTAAGTTTATGGGACTTTCGGCCTCTATCCTTTTTTAAAGGGCCTTTGAGAAGAAAAGAGCAAACGACGATCAACCGACGGAAGATTCTGATGATGACCCTACTTTTATTACGATAATAGGGGTACGTACGCGCAAATACAATACCTTAATAATTAAGTGCATTAAACTAATTACGCATATACATCTGTCTTTTTTTATTACGCATTAAACTAATTGGTAATTGCCTTCTCGTCTCTTCGTTTTCTATGTAATAATAGGTCCCTAAACAGCCGGATAGTATACAATGTGGATACTACGTTTGTTGTTTCATGTTGGAGATTATTAGGCGAAGATATATCATCATTCCAGAAAGAGTTAGTAGTTTAATGTAGCTATTATTTACTTTTTTTCATTAGAGCTGATATCTTTGCTGCTATATATGATCGATGTTGCTATGTATGCCTATACTGTTGTTACCCCACTGATCGATGTCTTTTATTTGTTTTATCCGCAGTATGCAATCAGCACGCCACATGTCCCTGAGTACAAAAAGCACCATATAGACGAGGTAAGGGACTTGTGGGGCAAATACGTCCTTGAACATTATTGTAAGAAAGAATAAATGAAACTTAGATTATTTTGGAAGCAGATAGGGAGGGAACTTTAATTTGTAGAAGTCATTAGAGCAAATTGTAAGTATGAATTGCTCTGAAGGAGATCATTTTGGTTGTATATATCATTTTGCTGCTGCTGATTTATATATATATATATATATATATATATATATCAGTTTGCTGCTGCTGAAAGTGGTTTATGCGTGCTGCTACTGCTGCTGTTTTATGCAGGATTTTCACTGGCAGGGGAACAAATTACAATTTTTTCAAAAACAATAATAAAAATAATAACAACGATTTTTTAAAATTCATTAAAAGCGTTGTAACATATTTCCCACCAAAACTAATCATACCTTTAACAACGGTGTATTCTAAAATACCTGTTGTTATTAAAACTTTCCACAACGGCTTCTTTATTATACACCGCTGTAATTAACTATATTCACAACGGGTTTGAAAAACTAAAGCGTTGTTAAAATCTTTCCGCCACCAAAACTAATCATACTTTTAACAACCGTTTTGGTTAACAGACCGTTGTTACATATTTCCCACCAAAACTATTCACACGTTTTAACAACGGTGTAGTCTGATATACCTGTTGTTATTAAAACTTTCCACAACGGCTTGTTTAATATACTCCGTTGTAATTAACTATATTCACAACGGGTTTGAAAAACAATAGCGTTGTTATAATCTTTCCCACCAAAACTTATCTCTCCTGTAACAACGGTTTCATTTAACAGAACCGTTTTTGTATCTTTCCCACCATAATTATTCACACGTTTTAACAACAGTTATCTAGTAATAGCAACGACTTTGTACCGTTGTAAAAACTATTCACAATGGTGTTTGCATTAAATCGGAACCGTTGTTAAAACCTTTAACAACAGAGGCTTTAACAACGTCCGCTTTTTAATATTACAACGGTTTTTAACCGTTGTCATAGCCTGTTTTTGTAGTAGTGTATGTTTAAGGAAGATAACATTTACTAATATTTGTATTTTTTTGAGATTATTCATATACCCTGTAACTTTACTTATATTTCACAATATTTATTATATATTTTAAGTTCTATAATTATCAAATCCTTCTCATCCTCTAAAATCTTTTACATTTGTTTTAAGCTGAACAAAAATTTAGTGCTATGGTGATTTGTGGATGTAAATGAAAGTAAGAGAAAAAAAATGTTAAGTAAAAAGTTATTATAATCATAAATAACTAGTTTTATACCTATGCAAAATTGCACGGGTTTGGTATTAAACTTGTATAGAAAATATTCGATTTAAATAATAAATATTGATATGCAATTTTAATAACTGTTAATCAAAATTTAAATTTTGAACAATACTTCGTATCATTTATAAATAGCAGAAAAATCTAATAAACTTACAAATTATAGTATATTTTGTGTAAACATCATTGCTTTGCAAAACACACTATTAAATACGCCAGAGAAACACTTCTAATATCCGAGAGCAGAGAACTTGAGTATTAGACAATAATTATTTACTTATTTCACAAACCAGCCGTATTGATTTTTGACTTTTATCAACTGAGTATAAAATAAAAAACATAGTATGGATAATAAATTAATATAACTTCACAAATTGTGCATATTGTGTTTTCAATTTAAGGTGTGTATGTTCGATATATTCGTATTATAAAATAATCTGGAAAATGAAGAAAATAAGCAATATCGTTACAACTAACATCATCGAAATTAAAATAACGCGATATTCATTCGCATTTACACATTTTAACTTAGCAAATTTTAGCGACATGATTTCGGCTCATGTTAGTTGGATGGGTTCGTAATTAAACGGGTACAATCTATTTTGAATTGGGCCGAACTAAGGAATAAAGAAAGTCCAATCATTTTAGATAATCCATCACAAATTCTATTTAAAACGAACAATATCCGTGTTAAACTTAACACGGGTCAAATACATATCAAATCACCCAGCTATATTGTTTTGTTTGATCCGTCTTAAACTGAAGACGAGTAGTACCGTCTTAAGCAGCAATTACTGAGAATCTATATGTACCACCATATGACCATGTATAATCCCACCCTTCCCATCACCAAAATCGTACGTCATTAAAAGACCGACTATCTTCATTCCCTCCATATCGCGTACCTCTCTTTTTTTCTATCTTTTTCTATTCTCCCTTATCTCATTTTCCTATAAATGTATGCATGTGTTTCCTTTATCTCGCATTATATTTTGTTTATATAATCAATAAATTTGAAAATAATTTAATTTGAAAAAGAAAAAGAAAAAAAAACTAATATATATCCACTGTACATTACGTTATGTATGTAGCATTTCACCTCAGGAATGACGGATTTATTTTTAAATGCTTCTAATCTACATGGTAAATTTTTATTCTTTTTTTGATTATAACGTAAGTATTTTTTATGCATGTAATTAGTCTAACCAAGACAATTTTTTAATGGTTTTATGCTTGTAAGTTGTAACACATAAAAAATGGCACTTCGATAAATTTATTAGATCTATCTAAGTAGATTGCAGTGTGAGTATTTAGTGATAGATTTAGAATACGTTAGTAATATTCTTTTTTTCCTTGCTTATTTTTGTAAAACCAAATTAAATAAGATTGTAATCCTAAATTATTAATTTTCAATATTTTTTGATATATCAATGTAATTTATTATTAATGTAAAGTTTTAATTCATAATAAGAATATTAAAAAGTTGCATGTTCAAATTATTGTATTCCTGAGATAAATTAATTTATTGTAAAAAAGAAAACCGATACATAAAATACGGAAAAAAGAAAAAAAAGAGGAAAAAAAGAGAAAAGAGAAAAAAGAAAAAAGAAAAAGAAAACTAATATGATGATATGGGCTTTAAATGTTCCTGTTTTAATAAAATGAAGATAGACAAATAAAGAAGGTATTGATTTTCGAAGTACACATTTGACTCATCATAGTACTTATTTGACATTTTTACCCTTGTCATTTACCCATAATTTTCCCTATATAATCTCATTTCTCTCCTATCGTTATCATAAAATAACCTAATTAATTACCCACCCAATCTTCAACTGTCCGACTTCTCCGACTCCGGCCAGTCCCTGTGGACCACCACGCCATCGACCAACATGCCCAAGTTCGACTGGCAAACACCGGTCGGATGGCACACTCCGCCGCGACACACTCCTCATGCCACCGCTGACGAAAACCTCGGGCCATCGCCCATTTGTTTGACGCCAACAGTCTATCGTTGATAGGCTATGTCGCACACCTAATCAAAGATAAATTTCCCTAAACACAAATTAATGTAGTACGAAGGGGTCGAACACAAGGAGACGGGAATTTCGCTATGAAATGCTATGAAAAGACTACTATCAAAGTCGGTTTAATGGTTGGTTTAGTTTTGATGTTTAGCTAAAAATGATGTAAATCAAATAATATTAAAAGAGTCCAGGGGAGTCGGGTCACTCATGAAAACACGTAAATGCTCATGTTAAACATATGAATTCTTAATATTGTTAATTGTTTAGGCTAAAGACACTCATCTCTCGATATTAGTGTCAACCTTAGGTCGAGTCCTAGAGAACTTGCGTTATGACTAGAGTCGTCCTACTACACATGCTTAGTCTAATCCGATTCCGTGCCTCTCGACTTATAGAATGAATTAACAAATTTAATCAATGTAATTGGCCAAATAACAAAGATTAACAAAATAATACAAGCATGTGATAGAAACAATTTATCAATATTAATTCATCCTTATTTTAACAATTACAACTTACTAATTATGCATGACTTCCTTAATCCTTAGACAAATGAAACTACTCACTCATGTTGATAATTAATCTAATAATAATTGATATAATAAGCATGATGATTATGAAATTATAAAGGTAAACAACTTGTTAATAGAATGTGCTACACTAAGAATTACTACTAACAATTCTAATGTAAATAACAATGAAATATTTTTTAACTAGTGTTACGATTAACTAAATGACTTGTAAGGTAAATGACGGAAGTGAATACTAACATAAAACTAGAATTAGAATTACCGCAATCGAGAAGTGTAACTCGGAAATGAAGAACAAATAACCCAAATAGCTTGAATGGAAATATTGAATTACAACTTTGAAATGTAACCAAGTGTTTGAACAAAGTAATAACCAAATGTTTAACTAAATATGAAACTAAGAGAAACTTGTGTGCTTAAGCTAAGGGAAATGTAGGGAGAAATATGTGTGAAGATAGTGTAAAAGATGATGAAAAAGATATGAAAAAGATGCCCCTAAGTATCGAAGTCCCTCTCCTTTATATAGGGAGAGGGACTTGAAACTTATGCATTCATAGAGCCCAAACCCCGATCGGGGAATGGGAACCCGACTATTATTGCTTAATTACTCAATTAAATGCTTGAGAAATCCTATGCTATGCCTTTAAGCTCCTTAATTCTCCGGTTAATTGCATAGTTTTGGCACCCCATGAGCATTCAAAGAGCATCCCTATGTTGAGTTGTGGACTCCTTAATTTGGGCTACATTTTTGGTTTCTCATTTGTTCGTCAATCCATTTCACAAATCTTCTTGCTTGGGTTTGTCATTCTCCATGCTATCCTTCCATGGTCCATCTTGCTTCCATTAGCTTGGTGGACTTTGATGCTTGCTAATGTGCTAGGAAAAAGCCTCTAAATGCTTAGATTCCTGCAAAACGTAGCAAAAACGAGCAATGCACCTCGAACACGTAATTAGCTCACAAATATACTAAACAAAGTATAATAATCATGTAAAATCGAGCTAAATTAGGGAGTAAAATCATATAAAAACTAGACATATCAACCGTCCTTCCGTCTAACGCCGCTCCGTTAAACGCCTTACCTACTCACCCGTTAACCCCAAATCCTTTACAAAATTAAGAACTCTAACATTTAAACAAATTAAAAAGATGATGATAACTGCATAATAATTGTTAATAATAAGTAATAACAAGTTCTACAATCTAATTATGTTTTATAAACTGAAAATATGATCGATTTGCAAGGTGCGTTGGTCAGAAATTGAGAGAGATTATTTTTGTTGGTTTTTGAAATAAGGGTAAGTAATGGAATTTTTTGTAGAAAATGTACTATAATAAGTAATAACTAAGATGCGTATTGCGAAAAAAAGCTATGATAAAGAAAATAGAACATCTTTAAAATTTTAATTTTCAGTATCTAAGCATTTCGTTAAATAATTAAATATTCAATTCCGCGTAAAATAGTGTACTACCATACAAAAAAAACCGAAAAAGGAAGCAATATCTCCTACTAATAAAAGAGGATATAAGGGTGACCCATTTTTTAGTGTGCTTATACCCTTGGATGACATCACTATTTACAAAATTGCAACTTCCAGATTGTTCAATCTTTCCTTCACTTATCTCTTTCATTTTTCATTTCTTCTACCTTTTCCCCTAAAAATCGTCTGTCTCTCTTTCCTCAAAAACCCAGAAATTTTCAAAGATGGTGGAAGGGTCTAGGTCTTTACTATGACAATGGAAAGAAAGCTATAGGTTATTTTTTTTTTTTTTTTTTTTTTTTAAGATCTACGATTTTCTTTTTTTTTTATCAATTATTTTGTTCAAAGTTTTAATCGTTTTCTGTTATTTTGTGTTATAATTGATGTGTTATAATCATAAAAAAGAAAAGTCCTTCGTAAATAACTAACCCAATTTGCTTTTTTCCTCTCTAACGCGTTTCGTTCAATTATTTTTGATTTGGGAATTAGGGTTTTCCGAATTAGATTCTTCTTCTTCTCAGGTAAATCGCACGAATTCGATTAAGTTTGTATAATTCAGATTGCCTAAATTGTTGGTCATCAAATCTTATGAATTTGTGTTTTTTCTGGGTGCAGTTTGCAATGGAAGCCGCAACTGTGCTTAGATTGCCGATTAGTATCGCAAGTTCGAACAAATTTGTATCAAGACCTTCAATTTCAGTTTGTAATAGTAACAATTTGGTTCGATTAAGTTCTAATTATCGTCTAACTAAGTTGGGTTTTCTTAAATTTTAGGGTTTTGTTTGTTTTGATTGTATTGTTGTTAGATCTATGTGGTTTTACCTTAATATTTGCATGATTATGTGGTTTTTTTAATTGATGCTTGATGAAGTTCTTAATAAGTAAGAAAGATACAAAGTTGAATTTGCCATTTTTGTTTCTTTCAATTAGATTCCAAGATAATGAGTTTTAGTTCTTTTAAGCTTTGTTGGAAGTGAAAAATGTATTATCTGAGGCATGTTTGTCGAAATCTCGAATCCGAGTTTGTAATTGTGAGATTTTTTGGTTGAGTCTTGGTGAGAATTTTGCGAATTATGGAATTGAGAAGAGTTTGTGGAGGTGTTAGAGGATTTTTACTATTGTGGAAGCGTGTTTGTTAGTCCGTGATTGTGAGAGTGGTCAAATAACCGTAAAGGAGTACGGATATTAGTCAGAAATTCAGTTGGTCGACTCTAGCGCTTTGGGAGAGTTTAAGTTATCTGATGAGGAGCTGTAATGTAGTTTGACGACGTGAAATATTAAATAGTTTTATCCAATTTAAATAGATGTAGTATTTTCCCTTGATGTACATGATCACGGAATAAGTTATGAGTTTACAGTTGAGTAACTATTGAGGTAGCCATTGAGATTTTATCACTAATGCTGAGCTGCTTTGTTGATATAAAGAACTATATGTTGGACTAAAGAGGAAACTGATGGAGATCTTAACTATGAGAAAAGCTGAATGGAATTCTTTTTGTTTGGGATGCTTTTCACAATATTACTCTTCAACCTATCAGACTTCATCATGTGCTGTAGGCAACTTCTGATTGTTTGAAAGGAGGAAAACTGTCTTATGACTCGGTAGAAATCAGAATATTATGTTCTTAAGCAAATTGTAGTTGGTGGCTTCTATATCTTCATTAGGAAGCACGGTTATTAATCTTCATGTGCCTCATTAAGGTGATCTACGTTGAGGAAGTGTGACTTACTCTTACTAGGTCTCTTGTGTGAAATTAGTGATTTTACCCCTTTTTTTTTAAGATCTACGATTTTCTTTATTTTTTATCAATTATTTTGTTCAAAGTTTTAATCTTTTTCTGTTATTTTGTGTTATAATTGATGGGTTATAATGATTAAATTATTTTTATCTATACTTAGATTCATATGTCTAAAGTTGAAATATTTTGGGGTTTAGATTAAATTGTCTTTATATATATATACTTATTAGATTCATATTTTAGTAATTAATTTGTCCAAAGTTGTAATCTTTTGCTGTTATTTTGTGTTGTAATTGATGGGTTTTAGACTTTTAGTGATTATTAAATGGTCTATATATATACTTAGATTCTTATTTTAGTGAATAATTTGTCTTAAGTTTGAATCTTTTGGGTTTTATTGATTAAATTGTCTTTATATATTATCTCTTTCATTTTCATTTCTTCTACCTCTTTTTACCCTAAAACAAATAAAACCCTCATTTTCATTTCTTCTACCTTTTCCCCTAAAAACCGTCTTTCTCTCTTTCCTCAAAAACCCAGAAATTTTCAAAGATGGTGGAAGGGTCCAGGTCTTTACTATGACAATGGAAAGAAAGCTATAGGTTATTTCCCCCCCTTTTTTTTAAGATCTACGATTTTCTTTATCTTTTATCAATTATTTTGTTCAAAGTTTTAATCTTTTTCTGTTATTTTGTGTTATAATTGATGTGTTATAATGATTAAATTATTTTTATCTATACTTAGATTCATATGTCTAAAGTTGAAATATTTTGGGATTTAGATTAAATTGTCTTTATATATATATACTTATTAGATTCATATTTTAGTAATTAATTTGTCCAAAGTTGTAATCTTTTGCTGTTATTTTGTGTGGTAATTGATGGGTTTTAGACTTTTAGTGATTATTAAATGGTCTATATCACAAATTCTTATTTCAGACGGACTAATTCCGTATGAAAAATAAGACGGGATTATGTTGCCACTTTTTGATAAAATGTAACCACAGCTTATATCAACTTGTTTTCAATAGTGGTTACATCTAACTGTAAAGTGGTTACAAAATCCCGTCTTATTGCTTCAGACCAAAATGGTCCGTCTGAAGCAAGACCAACTGGGTCTATATATATACTTAGATTCATATTTTAGTGAATAATTTGTCTTAAGTTTGAATCTTTTGGGTTTTATTGATTAAATTGTCTTTATATATATATATATACTTAGATTCATATTTTAGTGAGGTTTGAACTTGATTCCATTTATTTATAATGAATGTTTAATTGCTAGGTTTTAATTGTAAAGTTGTAATATTTCTTGTTTATAATAATTGGGTTCCATTTATTTTTCATGTTTATTTTATTTTTGTTGATAAAGCTTTAATTTTTCTAGGGTTTTATTAGTATAGAGATGTAAAATTGTATAGTTATTGGGTTTTTGTTTATTCAGTATTAAAATAATTGAGTTTCATGTATTTATAGTTATTAATGGGTTTTGGCTGGTAGTGTTTAATTGTTCAGTTTTGATTGGCAAAATTGTAAATTTTCTTGGTTCAATTCGATTAATTTTGAGTTTTTTATGCTTTTGTTGATAAAGCTGTTGTAAAGAACTAAAGACAAGGTACCAAACTTTATAAGAGAAGAAAAGATAGTAATAGAACAGCAAACCTTTCTCCGCAACAGCTCTAATTGCATTCATATTTGCAGTACCATTGATCTTATACACAGGGGCGGATTTGGGGGTATTAATGGATAAGCATGTGCCTACCCGTGCAAAAATAAATAGATAAATTGAAAAAAACGCAAACAGACGCATGGCTACTCTCCCACAATGGCACAAACCAAAAGCAAATTAAACAAGACAAGATGCCCAAGTGACACCACGGCTTCCCTCGTCGCCGGAGACACCTTGCTGGAGATACTACTCCTTTTCTTTGTCATTCCCGTCTTCTTTATATTGTGTGTTCGTGAAATTCCATATGATACTTGTTACCCAAGATCTATATTGTTTTTATTCTAGCAACAAATTAAGCTTGAAATTGAAGGATACAACAAAATTACTTGCTCAAGGGTAAGAGCTTAATATATTTTGTCATAACATCATTCATATGGAGTACCATACATGAAACATACCTTCATTTAAGGTTGTAAGCTAAAGAATTGACATGGTTAATTGGAGCATTATATGTATAATCTTACAACAAAATTTCATGTCTTTACATTTCCACTCTTCATATAGAGAACTTGGGGTTACAAGCTTGCAAAACACCCTCATGATCATCTATGTGAGCACAAAATGTGCTCCTTAATGTCATCAAATGCACATCGACTTTACATTAAGGCCAAATTATAAAAAAATGTTAGGAAACCTATAATTCCATTTTCTATTTTCCTCTAATCTAAATAGACACCGGGTAGCACAATCTCATTTCCTTTCTGTAATCGCTTTGTCTTTTTTCTCACCACGATATATCTCAATCATTTTCCGAATATTTTAGTCAAATCATATTTTATGGGATATCAACCCATGAACCACAACAAGGGAGATAATGAATGAATGATCCATGTTAGACACCATCTCCAAGCTCAATACATCATAGCATTTGGGTAAAGAAAAGCAAAAGGGACCAAAAAATATACACGTATCTTCAACGTGTCAACACGCCAAATACATGTAATTTATTCATACGAAATTATAGTTGATAGAAATCCATTTATGCCGAAAAACAAAACTAATCCAATCTGAAATACGATTGCATTACATGTCATTTTAGCTATGAACTATATAGATACACGTATTTTCTATGTGGCAGAACATCTAGCACAACAACTCATTTTACATGTATATCGGTTTGCCTATAAATACACAAAATGGACTACCTTTTTCATAGAAGGTAATTGTCCAGAGATAGTCTTCAATGGGTATTATTTTTATGTTTCAATTTCTTATATTGATTTTAGGGTTTATTTCTTCTAGCCATACGTCTTTTATTATATGTATTACAGTTTAACGTGTACGTGTGATTATATTTTTACCTACACAGAAGTATTAAAGCAGTTTACTGACATAGTAATTGCTTTGTTTCAGATTCATTAGCAACACCTCGATGCCCATTAGAAGTAAATTTGAAGATTATCCTAAACGACTTACTAAAACAACTCCACCTACCTCCTGCGGAGTTTGGCATCCATGCCGTTACGGAAGACGAGCTAAAGGCGTACGTTCGCATATGTGGAATTAGTTCTTCAACGGAAGCGGTTAAGTTTATTGGATCATCTTCATATCTCGTAGGGCCATCTCAGCAAAACTGTGCCAGAAAAGCTATAAAATTTCTAAAAGATTTATACGTATTTGATGTACTGGACTACAACTACTACGACTTACAACTATTGCAACACAATTATAACATACTAAAACAAAAATACTACATAGCAACTAGGCATGAAATTGCTCCTGAACTTGAGTTGTTGTCGCTTTCAAGCGATGACTGAACACCTTTATCCATCGCAGTCTAAAAATAGTAGTGTCAGTAGACGCCTATAGATACAATAAATGTCTAATATATCCAAGGTTTATTTTATGTATGTATAAATATCTATAAATAAAACAAATGGTTTGTCCATATATTTAAAATATGACTTTAATGTTTACTTATTGCAGTTCGCATCTTTAACAATTTACAAATGCATTGCGGACACAACAAATAACGGAGGTTGTCCACCGCGTGCGGCGCACGCGGCATTCCCACTAGTAATAAAAAGAGGGAAAAAGGCGGGAGTATATCTGCTGAAAGTTGGAAAAGGTCGGCTTACAATATAATTAATCTAATTTATTTAAATGGGAAATCCTTCACCCCCCACACAATTGACACATTTGTTTACAGTTAGTTCAGAATTCGACAGTGAGAACTTGAGAATGGCGAAGAAGAATCCAGAAAATGTAGTGGCTGAAATTGGGAAGCAGCTCGCCCAACAATCTCGTCCTTCTAAACAGTTTATCGTTAAATCTCTTCGCGTAACTCTCCTCTCTTTTCTTTCATTATTATTACTTATTAATTATTTATTTAGGGTTCTTCTGTCGTCCCTAATATAATCTTTGATGCACGCTTTTACTAACTGCTCTTTGTTTCAAGTATTTCCTTGTATCTGGCTCGCTACTTATCGCGATGCGGCTCTTTATTTCCGTCTTATTGTTGATTTATACGGAGTATATAATATATTACTTGCCCACCTTCCCCTTTGATCATGTTACACGCTTCGCTCGGATGGGTTTAACTATTATTGGACTAAATCGAGGTTAAAATAAGACGAAAAAGCCAAAGATGAGTGAATTATTTGGTGGCTTGTGGGTGGTGGAAATAGGTGGTGATGTGGGTTATGCATTATCGAGGGGGGGCGTAACCGTTACCCTCTACACCACCATTTACTTCTCGCTTGTTTGAATCTACCTAATGTTCCGAGCTTATTCTATTACTTACTGTCAAAGGGGCCATATCTTTTTCCAATGCTTACCTCTACTCTTTCCTCTATAGCAAGCGGCATCTGTCTTACTGGAACTGGAACAACTCTCTTCATTAAAGCCTTTCATAAACCCACTCACCCACTCTCTTATTAAACACGGATTACTTCGCCATAAAGATAAAGATGTCAGACTCCTGGTCGCTGTCTGCTTCTGTGAAATTATCCGCGTCCTAGCACCTGACCCATCTTTCGAAGATAATGTTTTTAAGGTAAATATTAGTCTCTGCTTTAAGCCTTCTGCTGTTTGAATTATTTGTAGTCTGCTGATTATTTTGGATCTGCAGGATATTTTTGAACTTTTTATAAGCATGTTTATGGAGCTAGCTGACACCGCCAGCCCCTATTTTTCTAGAAGAGCTAAAATATTGGAGACTGTAGCAACACTTGAATGCTGTCGTCGAATGCTGGATCTGCGCTGTGATTATTTAATTCTTAAGATGTTTACTACATTCTTCTCTGTTATAAGGTGATAATTTCTTTTCATGCAACTTCAAAATTAGACGAGCATCTGAATGACCATGCCCCATGCATGTTTTTCATCATGGTTCAGATGCTAGTTGTAGGGTTAAATGTTGCTGCTTTGATTGGTTAAACTTTGCTAACACCGTCAGATGTTAGTACCATTTAGAGCTGTGTCTAGGTAGCCAATAACTTCTACGAGCTCCTTTTGAGCAAGCTTAAGTTTTCTACCACACCTAGTTATCATCTCCTGACTCATTTGCTCATTTACGACATTTTGTTTGATACATCATGGAGCTCTGGAAATCTTTGATTAATATCCCGTACTTCATGAGTCACCCATTGTTGGCTCTGATGACTTGTTTTTATGACAATTTTTAGAGAAGAACACCAGCAGAGTTTGACAAAGGGGATTCTGTCTATAATGTCACTTATATTGAATGAAGAAGAAGAGACTCCTCAGGCACTTTTGGAATTAATTTTACAAAACCTATTAAATAAGGGAGAGGTAAGTGCTCTGTGAAATATTGCCATTTATTATGTAGCTAATCTAGTCCACTCTGTAAGAGGGTGTTTGGTATGGGGGTGTTGGGAAAGGGAATAAAACACCACCATTCCCTTTGTTTGTGTTTGTTTGACACAAACAAAGGGAATGGGATTTTTTCCCTTACCTTCAAATCCCTCTACATCCATTCCCCCCACCCCCTAGGGTAACCCATTCGCTTTCCTTATTCGCCTTACTACCATTAATGATTAACCTAACCACCACAACAATCCCTTACTCACCGCTGTTGCCGCCCCATGTCATCCTCGTATGTCCCATGCGCCGGACAGCAGCCCTAAACAAGTCGAAACTCCACCACAAAGCTCCATAGCCACCACACCAAAACCTTGAAAAACCCTCCTACACCCACAAAATCCCCTCCGGTGGAGCAAGAGTGAATTCATGACGGGCCTGGTGTCCGGTGTACTGTCGACGGTGCCCGTGGTCATATAGGGTGAGGGTGGGGGTGAAAGTGGTGGTGGTGTAGTTAAATTGGGTGGTTATTTTATTCCCTTTCTTTGAGTAACCAATCAGCCATGTAAGTTTGGGTCATCCTATTCCTTTCCTCCTCTTTCCCTTTCTTAATTCCATTCCCTTTCCCTTTTCCGAACCAGACGCCCCCTAAGAATATGGAGTAGTCTATTTTGTTCAATGAAAATAACCGTAATATTTATTGTGTGACTTTGTAGTCTCAAGGCTTTATAAGCCCCTTTTTTTGGCTTGCTGTGGCTTTGGATAAGACTGTCATTGTTCCTTTGCAGGTCTCTTCTCCTGCTTCGTATCATCTTGCTGTTGCACTAATTCAAAATTGTGCAGAAAAACTCCAGCCTGCTATATGTGGATTTTTAATGTCTTGCATTTCAGATAGAGAAAGTGTGCTGAGTGACCTTAAAGAATGTTACCATGAAGTTATATTTGAAAGTTTCCAGTGTCAGCCACACATGCTTCTTGCAATCATCCCCAATTTGGTTGAAGAGTTAGTGGTGGGATTCCTTATTTTGCGGCTAATTAAATTTCCTTATATTTTCCCTCTCTGAAGTAATATTTTATCTCTATATGCAGACTGATCAAGTGGATATCAGAATTAAAGCTGTTAGTTTAATTGGAAGGCTTTTAGCAGTGCATAAAGCTCATGATTTTCATGGCTATCATGACCTGTTCGTTGAGCTTTTGAAAAGGTTTTCTGACAAATCTGCAGACGTCAGAATTAGCGTTATTCATGCAGTCAAAAGGTGCTACCTGGCTAACCCATCTGGGATTGAGTCGCACAAAGTTCTATGTATGTAATTATATACTGCCTCCCATTCAACTAGACATTTACGTATTCCTTTTTTGGCATGTTCAGCTAGTTGTTTCCGTGTCCTTTATAGGAAACGTTTACACAAGCAAATTACTAACCTACCATTATCACTCCACCCTTCATCAAATACTACTGCCTCATCCCCTCCAGACACCTTAACCCACCCCCGACGGCGACCACCCTAACCCACCATCCCCTACCCCCTACCCACCACCCACCATCCCTTACCTGGAAACAACCCCCAAACCATAAAAAAACGTCCCCCAAGTCCCCAACCCCGAAATCACTACCCCCACCCACAAAGTACAACCCCCACCACTACAAAAACTCCCCCACTGCTACTATTAAATTTTACTCTCCCTGTGTTCCAGTTTGGTCCTTACATTTACCTTATTGGGGTGTTTCATTAGGTTTGTTAAATATC
Source organism: Heliosperma pusillum (assembly GCA_022085475.1). Classification (NCBI taxonomy): domain Eukaryota; kingdom Viridiplantae; phylum Streptophyta; class Magnoliopsida; order Caryophyllales; family Caryophyllaceae; genus Heliosperma; species Heliosperma pusillum. The sequence continues at coordinate 20,852 of JAIUZE010048177.1, forward strand.
CTTATTAGGTACTCCCTCCTATTCACAATAACATTTCCCCTTTCCATTTTCATCTATTCACAATACCTTCCCCCTTTCCTTTTTTGGTAAACTTTTATACTTATTTTAATCACATTACCCCACTACAATACCCCACAATACCCATACTTTATCTTATTTTAATCACCTTACCCCACAACAATAATTATTTTAATCACTTCACTCCACAATAATACCCCACAATACATTCCCTCTCTCCAATCACCTTACCCCCACTACATTACTTTTGCTTATTTAATTCAAAACCTTAAAATTTGTGCCAAATGGGAAGGGGGAACATTGCTCTGAATAGGAGGGAGTATGTTTTATATAAAACTCAATTACTGAAAAAAAATAACTCTATTACTGTATTACCCTAATCTACCTAAACTTGTTTTAACCCACGACCACTCTCCTACCTAGACCATTCCATCAACCAGCAAGCTTCACCGGCCACTGCTCATTGCCAGCCATTATACCCCCTGACGACCAACGACCACGCCTCACCTCATTTGATTCTCCACCACGAACGTCTACCACCACCCTGTTGAAATCCTCCCCAACCCATAGGAAAAATCTGACACCCTCTTCTGCCTTCACTACATCTGCTTTCGTCACATGCACCGTCTCCACCTTCTTCGTTGCACGCGTTGCCTCCCTCCTCTAGGTTCACCCTACATCCCCACCCTCTTGAAACACCACCCACCACCCACTGGGCACCCACCATCCACAACGCCTCCTAACCAACCCCTCAAACCTTAGATGTAGTGTTTTCCGGGGCCTAGAGAAAGTTTAGGTATTGGGGGATTTGTTTTTTATTGGTGTTTTCGGCTTCCTGGGTGGGGAGGCAGTTTCGAGTAGGCATAGGTGGGGGTACATGGTGGTTAGTGACAGCAGTGAGTGGGTGAGGGTGGTGAGTGTTGGATGATAATGCTTCGGAAGTGGGTGACTGGGGGCAGTCTGGTGGTAGATAGGTGGACGAAAAAGATCATAAGGAAGCGTAGGGTAAGTCAATATGTATAATGTTAAAGGATAAATATCTAATTGTACCCTTTGCCTTAAAAACTGGTCCAAAAGTAAATCTGAAGAACCATCTGAGTTGGAGGGAGTAGTTAATAAATTTTATGTCTCTAAAAGTTTGTTTGATAAGTCTCTGTCTTTGTATTTTCCATGTTCATAAATCCACCCCAGTAATTTTTTTTTTCCCAAACCTTGAATTGTAAGTTGGTTTATTCATGCAGCTTGCCTTGGAGGCCGCCTACTAGATCCGGATGCCAGTGTGAGGGTAGCAGCAGTTTCTGTTGTTTGTGATTTGGGAAAGTTCAACTTGAAAAAGTTTCCTGATGTATTAGTAACTCAGGCTACTGACCGACTTCGTGATAAGATGGTGAATGCTTTTTTCATGCATTTTGTCTCCCTTCTAATCGTGTCATAACTACATCCCTCTTTTTGTTAAACTACTTGCCTCTTTTGTTGTCCTTCTGATTCGTAAGTTTTCTCTTGCGATCTTCTCTTTTCTTATTAGACATTGGTGAGGAAGGAAGCACTTCGGAAGCTACTAGAAGTTTACCGTGAGTATTGCTCAAAATGCTATGATGGACAGATGCCATTGGATGGATGCTATGAGCAAATTCCTTGTAAAGTACTGGTGCTTTCCTTAGATAAAAATTTAAAGGAGTTCAGGTTAATGTTCATTCCTATTTGACAAAGATTTTACTGTTCAGTCACTTGACTACCTCCCATTTTAAAAGTTATCAAGGAATCAACCTATTTGTATGTGGCTACTGGTTTTTACAGACCCCAATATTTGGAGCTTTTGCTAGCACAAGATTTGTTTCCAGCATCTCTTCCAGGGCAGGATAGGATGGGACACTGGATCTATCTATATTCTCTTTTCACTCCTGCTCATGTTAAGGCTCTAAACTTGATATTATGTCAGAAAAAAAGGTATTAATCATATGTCAGTGTGTGATTTAGACAAATAGCAAATAGTTACGCTGATGTTTTTACGGCCAAGTAGCTGTTGCTTTCTCACAACAGTATGTGTCATTAGCTCCTCGATGCTGAATCAGTTAAGTTTAGATATATTTCCTCTTTTGTAAATGGGCTTCACTCCTCGTGTCTTTTTAACACACTTATCTACATGTATATTACCTTTAAGAGAAGGAATGAAATATTTTGATAACCATGATCACCATTCTGTATAAATCTTTTGATATTTAACTGTTGAGGTTTCACAGGCATGCAAACAAATGTTTTTTTTATTCTGCATTTGGTAAGCTAATGCAAATATTCTTCATTACTACCTAACACTGGGATTCTTATGACTGTATCTCACTTATGAATGAGTTATGATTTGTGTGATTGAGGTTTTGTGCTAAGTGGTGTGACGAGATAGTAATGTTTTGCAATCTGGCTACTGGTTAATATGTTTACAGAGGGGCATGAATCCTGCCTTACCATCTTTTTCCTCTTTGAACTGCTATTCTGAACCTAAAATGAGGTTGGAAATTAAATTATGAAGGAACTGCGCGGCACATATAGCTATGCAGAATTTTTGTTCCTCCTGGACTGCGTTGAGGGACTCTGCGTGCAGTATGATCTCTAGAGACCTCCTTGTCTAGAAAGTGTTACTTCCAGAGGTTTTGCTATTTGTGGAATCAGTTGGGCATTTATTTATTGTTATTTTATCTCAAATATTTTCCTGCCGGAAAATGCCAATTATGAGCAAGTTTATTTAACTTTTGCTCTTGTGGTCTCCCTTTTGTCTTGTTTATTTCTCTTTCTCTCTCAATTTTTTTAGTAAGATCGATGTCTTCTTCTCTGTTGTGGTTACCTTCGATTCTTTGAAAAATCAACTTGTTAGGGTTGCCTTTCTTGTAGTCTAAGGCTTAAAATTTAAAGGTATAAATCACCTCTACAGGTGTTTACAATCTTCTTGGGATGGTTGTTTCTGTATCTTGTTTCAGATCTACGTTAACTTGTTTGTAATCTATGCTTACAAACTGGGGCTTTCTCAGGTTTCAATCAGAGATGCGTGGGTATCTGTCTCTTCGCATAAAGGAGAAGGTAAAAGTTCTCGTAGTTAGTTATTACTAGTAAGAACTTTTAACATTTTGTAGGGTTCTTCTCCTGCAGTACTCCAGCTCTTTTCATGTGTTGAAAATAAAACTTTATATTGCCCTAGTTTCTATCTAAATTATTTCAGCTCAACTTCATGCTGTTGATGATGATGGGTTACTCTGGAAATTTGATGAAACTTGAACTTCTATGATTTGTTGACGCTGAGTTCTCTACTTTATGAAATGACAAATTGTTAGGATAAGTGAGTGTGTGAAACTATTATTAATCAGATGTATCTGCATTATATTTCAGTCTGACAGTCAAAATTTGTCTATTTTCTTCCCATTTGTTTAGTCAGAATCCTTCCATTGCTGTCCCTTTATTTGAACTGCTAGCTGCAGTATCTTTAGTTGTGACTGATCTTTGGTTGTTCCGTACTCACCTTTAAATTGGCTGTTAGGTTGACTGAATGTGATTTTACACTCTGAGAAACGTGTTTGAAAGGCTTGAGAATCTTTCACTGGGATCAGGAAGCTCTAATTTTTGTTTTGTGAGTTATGCAGGGTATTCATATGGAAGAGGTGAACTCAAGGACAAGAGACGCTTGCGCGAAAATGTCGGCTACATTTGTTAATTCAACGAAAGTGGAGGAGTGTTTTTGTAAGCTCAACGAACTGAAGGATACCTGCATTTTGTTTCCGTTAATGCAACTATTGGATGAACCTGCGCTTCTAAATGGCAAGAGCATTAGGGTTTGTTTTTTGAACTGTGTTCTTTTGTTTTAATTATTCCTTGTAGTCTAATTATTACTTTTTGGCTAAACATTATACGATAAGCATGAACTATATTATGCTGCGTGTAAGTTTGATTTTCCGAAAAAAAAAAGGATTCCTATAAAGTTGACCTAGTTTTTATTTTGATTATGTTAGGGTTTGCCATGATCTGTCAGTTATGTAACCAGGGCAAACTGTCATAATGTCAGATTCTCTTAGCTAGCTGGTTTCTGTAATTGTTCCATCAATCGTAGTTACCTTGGTTTCTGTGATTGCTCATCAATTTTAAATTATTAAACTAGTTGATAATGGTTCAACTTTTTAAGCATCTTGGCCGCTTTTTTTTCTTTTCTCAAACTAGTCCTGTTATTTTTTCCATTTTGCAACTTTAAGCAATTGGAAGTGAGGGGAGTTCCATTCAACTTCTTGTTCTTACCATAATTAAGACCACCTCAGGCAATTCTTAGTGACTGCCAATAAGGCAATAAGCCATTAGTCTTTTCTGTCCAATTTTCTTCCCTTACAGTCAACCCTATTGTTTTCTTAAGTTATGGCAGCAATGATATAGTCGCTCAAGAACTAGTGTTAGGTGGCTCCTTTGTTGGTCTTTCATTACTGTAATGTCTTAAAAGAAGAAATAAGTCGTTTAAAATGACAATTCCTGGTCGAACAGTGTACGAGTTGGCATTTGTTTCTACTGGATTCCATCTCACAATACCAACTCAAAAACATTCAATTATGTCGACCAATTTTTGTCGTTTTCTTGCTTTCAGGACAAGTATTTAAAAGATGTTGGGGAGAAGCATTCTCTTTTTGAGTTTTTGGAGTTGCTCTCTCTGAAATGCTCAAACAATATCTTTAGCTCAGAACATATTCACCATATTTTGGATCATGTTTCTGGTAGCAGATGCAGAGGCAACCATGTTGAGGAATCTGCTTTCAACCTTCTCTCAGTAAGATTCCTTTATTCATTTAGTTGGATCTAATTGGTGCCCAAAAGAACTTTTGTTTGATTATAACAGTATATCAAAGCTTGGAGGATGGCTGTGGTGTTAGTAGATTCTGATTTTTGATAGGATATCCCTGACATCATGCTTTCTTATGGACTATTGCTTGTCAAGGTGGTGACAAATTGAAATATCTTCCTCGATTTTTGCAGACTGTTAGGCTAATTATAAATATTTTTTTTTCCCAGCTTGGGATGAAGGGGAGCCTTGGCGCACCGGTGAAGGTGTTGCTGTGTGACCGAGAGGTCACGGGTTCAAGTCCTTGGAGTGGCCTCTTGCCAAAATGGCAAGGGAAGGCTAGCCTCTATTACACCCTTATGGTGGGACCCTTCCCCGGACCCTCGCCTTGAGGGGACTCCCGTGCACCGGGCTGTCCCTTTTTGTCTTGGGATAGTCATACTCATCTTTAACATAGCTAATATTGTTTGATTTTGCGCTTCTTTTTTACGTAGGCATCATCCCCTTGGTGTTCTCTGTCATTTTCATATTACTTATCAGAAAAAGGTTTCAAGTTAATTGTATTAAGAGGTTAACAAATTCATTTATTCTTCCACTTCTTGAATCAGGATGCTGTTAGAAATTTCCCTTTGCTTCTGAGAGATTCAGAAGATCAATTTAAAAAGTTGATATTAGAGGAAGATTCTACAGCATCAGAAAAGCTACTTTTGATATTAGCAAAACTTGGCCCATCCATCTCAATGGAACTGAGGTAAGATGTAATATGTTCTTGCAGATTTAGAACTCTTTATGGGTATGATGTAAGTATGTCTTCTTAGTTTCATGTGCATGCAACATTCTAGTTGTCTTTATAAATTGCCGATTTTTAAGTACTTTTTCACATTAAGTGTCTTCTTAGTCATGACGGTGATCATTTAATGCTTTCTCGTGTGGCCAAGGTTTTAAATATTGGCCATGACACTGAAACATGATGGAGCTATCAAAGTCTTGACGTTTAACGTAGCCTCATATTGAGCTAATATTGGCCGCATTTGTAGCTCCCGGGAGGCCGAAAGTGACGATTCTTAAATCATGTCTTAAATTTGGATTTAGCACTATGCTCGTGGCCTATCTGGACTCCATTTAGTCAATATACATTGTTTTCCCCGGTTGGCTAAGAGTATTCCTCAAGAAATTGACTGTTATTCTTCTCCTATTTACTTTATTGTTATCTGATGCTCCCTCCGTCCCGGTCAATAGTTTACACTTCCCTTTTTTGTGTGTTTTAGTCAATAGTTTACACTTTCCTGTTTTGGAAATGCTTTACTCTCTACTTTATCTTTAATGATATTTAAATTAATTCTCCTCTCTCTCTACCTTGGTCTTTGTGTATAAAGCATATGTAAACAATTCATTGAGACGGAGGGAGTAGCATTTTGGCTTGGCTATTGTATATCTGAAATGGAAAGCGCGGGCAAAGCATCTATTTGTAACCCTTATGTGTTTTCTGATTTGGTTATTGCTTCATTTTCTTAGTCAAGTTTACCCTTTGTTGGAGAGACTGTGCCTGGAAGGAACTCGTGCTCAGTCGAAGGCTGCCGTATCAATAATTGTTTCATCACTTGGTTTCTCTGAAGAATCTCTTTTGGTGGATTTGTGTCAGGTATATATGGATTTAAACTCCTCTATCTGGTGGTATTGTTTTCAGGTTTTTGTCTCATTGTAGTTGGTCTTCACTTTTTAAAATTGAAGTAATTACCTAGCTAATTTTGTTCAAGCCCTATGATTTATCAAACTTGACGTTGCGCCGATAATGATATCATCATACTTGATTCTTCTTTCGTTGCTATCATGGTCTGACTGCCTTATTAATTTTCCTGACCGATACCATTATTAAATAAACAAGATATGTATGGAACTACTTCATGATGTTCATTATGTTGATGGTGTTTTTACCAGAAATATTTTGCCATTATGTCGATATCCTGTCATGCAGTGGAATTTTATGCGGGTGTGTTGCCGAAGTCGGCGTGTGACATTGCTATAAAGTTCCTTTTTATCACATTTCTCATTTATCTATGTTTAGTAAACTAGAGTACTCACTTAGCATTCTTGACTATGAAGAAAGCAAAAAGCTAATTATGACCTGGATTTATCTAAATGTTTACATATTTACTTACTGTGATAATTTCGAGTGGAGCCAAAGACCCACTTTCCTCTGGTTCTTAATTATGATGTAATAAAGCAAAATGGCCGAATCAACTGGTTGCATGTCTTTATTATGAAGTAACAGTGCTTAGATGTGATGCTCGATGCAATTTTCTGTGGGTCATATAAAAACAGGCTCTCATGCTGTTATTGTAGAGGTTAGGCTACTGCCTACATAAAACCCCTCTTACCCCAGCGTTTGCAGCAAACCTTGAGGCACTGAGGCTATCCTTTTGTTTATATATTTATTATTGTAGTGATTTTCTGCAGTAGCAAGTTTTGGCCTTGATTTTTTTGCTAGCCGCTGGTTTATCTTTACCAATATTTATCTTTTGAGTATCTTCAGTGCTCTCAAGCATTGATGGTTTCCTATCCCTTTGCAGTATTCGCATTTCGTTACTGATTTTTGTGATGACATAATTGAATTTGCAATTTAAAAGTTTGAATTAGAAATCCTTAGTAAGTATAATTGCTCTTGTTGGTTTCAATTGGAAATCTACTCTCTTAGCAATCAAAAACAAAAATTTAAAGCTGTCAACGACTCAACGGGCATTATTTCTCTTTGCTATCTCTACCCCTCTATTTTCTGACCATGCTGGGGGGCTGTAAATCAGGGTCTTAGATATCTCATGCTGTTGGATTTCTAAAGTTCCCCTCTTAAAATTAAGTTTTTGCCTGAGGATCTATTTTAGCTCATTGCCTATTTTTGTTTCCATGGAAGAAATGCTGCTTTGTTAGTCTATTTTCCTAATTCCTAGCACTGAATTGAGACAAAAATAAATAAAACTTGAAGTCAACGGCACATCATTCCTTTTTTTCATTTGCCCTTCATGTTTCTTGACCATGTCTGTACTCCACTTTTCCACTGTGTTTGTGTTAGTTCACTGTGGGTTTTTGAGCTAAATATTTTCACTGTTTGTTACTTGCTTGTGCTTCCAGAAACTCGTTGAGTCACTTCACCGTGGCTGGAAGATACCTACGGCATTGCAATCTCTGGGATGCATATTGCAGCATTCTTTTTTGTCTTTCCAGCAGCACGTGGAAGAGGTTACATTATACATCCGTGAACAAATTCTTGACGTATGCATTTCTTTTACATGATAAAGTGCTAAACAACCATTTGAGTTCTATATTAACATCTCCCACTTAGACATTTCCACTTTATTTTCTTGCAGGGTAATACAGACGAACACAGTGTTCCAGCGGATGAGAAGTCTCAATCTTATGTGTCCTCGAGCTGCAAATTAAAAGCAAGTGCCATCTGCACTTGAGCCCAATGTCAATTCTCTATGATGTGATTGAAAATGCAAATTGCCCTCTAAATTTGAAATTTTTGCTGCGTAACCATGTTAATTATTTCATTGAGCCATTAATTTTTCGTATATGGTACCATATGAAAGGCTTAAAGCATATGGAACCACGGTGCAGAAAACCATTTGAAATTTTAAAGTTTCTTTTGTTGCCAAGTATTTATCTCTATGGTTCTTTTCCTATGTTTTGTCATTTCAGTCTCGCTCCCTACTTTTCTTATTATGCTAGTGTAAGACTTCGATAGTTTTACATTCCATGACAGACTAAGTTAATTAGGCACTTAATGTTTCATGTATTCGGTCTTTTGTTTCCTTTAAAAATTAGAAACCATGCTGACTGTTGAGTTTGCATGTGAAAATGGACGATAAAAGTTAGAAAGAAAAATTGTTTACCTGCATTCTTTGTAAATCAAATAAAATCTACCTTGACCTTTAAACTGTCTTGTTTACCTTTATTCTTTGTAGATATACGGGCTGAAAACACTAGTCAAAAGTGTGTTGCCGAAGAAGGGTACTCATGGGGGAGAATATATAGGTCATTTGATGGATTTCTTGTCTAAGGTGTTACTAGCTGGTGAATTTGCTTGTGGCACGTCAGCCTGGTAATTTTTTTCTCTAAGTTAATATGTTACTCTTCTGCATGGCTAACAACAAGCTAATCTGTTTCCATTTTCTAGAAATGGTTAAAGAAAAGCTCAGCCTTGTTTAATAGTATATAAATTTCTAGATGACTATTTATTTATTTATCTTTGCTAGAGCAATTGAATGGGACAGCATCTCTCTATACCCAATCTGTGTAGGCTTTTAGTGCTTGATTTGTTTTACATCCTTGTTTATTTGTTGGTTACAAGCTGATTTTTTTTCTAGGATCTGGCCACAAAAAGTTTGACACTTTCTGTGCGGCATTAACCTAATAGTGTGGTATACTAACAAAAGAGCAGAAAGTTGCAATAATGTTTTAAGTTTCTGAAAAACTTCTATTCACTTTTAGGCTAAGTGACTATTGGATACTTGAACTAAATATTTGCTTGGCGGGTGTAAAAAATGGAGTAATTTAGTATGTGAGTATCTAAATTAATAGGTTAAACTGTCAATTACCCCCTTTTATATACACCACATTTTCAAAGTTACTCCCTTTTTATAATTTGTTTTTTCAAATTTTATTGTGTTTTTCTGGTGAAAAAAGTTCTGGGTGGACCATTTTGCCCTTTATACTATTAATAAACACCTAAATTTACCTCTGATATTCTTACTCCACTTGGTCACCTTCAAGCTCATCATCGTGATTAAATTTTGTCATTAGTCTTCAAATCCGTTAATGCATCTTTAAGCAGGTGAGTTTGTCTTCTAGCTTAGAAGTTAGATGATGATTGTAGTTCATAGTTTTCATTGATTTGTTCAATATCTTTATTTAACTACGTTTTTACTTAGTAATTAGGGTTTACTTTAGCTCAGTTAATTATGAATCCTAAATCGTCCAATTGAAATCCCTAAATTGTTGAAGTTTGATTCATTTAAAGTTGATTGTTTGCATTTTAATGCATGAATGGAATCTAAATCCCTTTTAGTTGATTATCGTGTAAGTTATGGAGGGGAATTTGAGTTCAAGAACAAACGCAAAAACTCTAACCCTAATTTGCTCTGAAAAACAAAAAATTTATTGCTTAAAGTAATTATCACTATGCATATGGAAATATTCACAATTACAAACCTCTATTCTATGTATGAAGGTGGTAGATGAAACGAGAAAGAGAAATAAAGAGATTGAAAAAGAAAGATTAAAATTAGGAAAAAAATAAGAAGAAGATGAAGGTTGATTATATAAGAAACTAAGCAAGAGGGTATTTTGATAAGAAAAGTCACATTTTGGGGGAAAATTTTGAAATAGCCGTAATATTCTTTATTTTTTATTCGTGAAGTGGAATTTCGTAACAAAATTTAAAGTTTTGGTATTTAAAGGTAGTATTAAATTTATAAAAGGGAGTAACTTTGAAAAAGTGGTATATAAAAGGGAATAATTGATAATATTTCATAATTCATTTATTTCATTAAATATTTTTAATGAAAGAATATCTATTTTTCTTATGCTTATTTCGGGTTTTTGGCAAAGATGACCCAACCCGGGACCCGAAAATGACTAACTTGAAACCCTGAATTGACCCGATCGAATCTTGATTGACCCAATGTTGACCTGACCCAAAACAACCCGACTCAGAATTGACACGATCCTAAATGATTTGAAGTAATTAATATTTTATACATCAAAATAAATGGCTCATTGGTTTCAACACTCGGTGATAAATAATTAATTTTCTAAAATACTACTTCGTACTTCGCACTTATTAGTCAAATTAGTACTAATTAAAGTGTTTTAACCACTCACTCGAAAATAACCCCGCCTAAAATGCCCCATGCCCGAGAATGCCCCAACTTGAAGTGACCCGACAACTTGACTTCTGAAATTGTTCCAAAAGTCGAACTGACCCGACCCAATTGACTCATTTGCCACATGTAGTTTTTATCTATCCATTTTGTTCCGGATGATGGATATTTAGTGGGTACGGATGAAATTGTCATCCCCGGTGCCATGTCATATGTACATCTTCCAACACATATGATCTCGTATCAATACCTTGCCTTTTGGTTTTGTCATGTTTGCTAATTGTCCTGCAATGTAGATTTTAACTCCTTTCTCTTATGGCCCCATGAGCATGCTAATATTCAAAATGTGAAGGACTAATCTAAGTTGAATTTCGTGAATTACTCTTTTACATCCCAGGATTCCGACATGTATATTTGAAAACGTTCATTCCGCTGTGTGGGCCCCTCAAACCCTGGCTAGCCATCCCTTTGCTCCATCATTGCGTTAAGGCTTTTTTGTGATTTGTTTTAAAGGGATAGTTGGGATAAGTCCGGACAAGTAAAGCATTTAAAATATTTCACGAGCTTTTCTTGCTTACGTAGGCTCTTACATTATAACTTAATTGTTGCAGTGAAAGTGATGTGGCTCATATGAGATTAGCTGCTGCCAAATGTATCTTACGGCTTTCCAGACGGTGGGATTTGCATATCACACCTCATATATTCCACTCGACCATTATGATTGCAAAGGTACATCAAGTTCTTTTATGCGGTAGAATTCATAAAATTCTTGTTGTCTTGTTAAAGACCGAATTTACTCCATCATGTGAATATAGTATAGATGTCACATCTGCTCCGTAATTAATTACACATTGATTTACTCATGTAGTGGGAGACTGGGACTCTGGGAGTCGAGATGTGAGATATTGAGTAGTTCCATATCTTAATCGTTTGTGTCTATCACTTCTTGTCATCAACTTACCACATTTTTTGTAGGATACTTCTCCTTCGATACGCAAGGCATTTCTTGATAAAACCTACAAATTGCTGAAAAGGCATGTGGCGTCAAGTAAATTTGCCTGTGCATTTGTTTTGGCTGCAATGGATTGTATCAAAGATCTGCAAGATGCTGTGTGTATCCGGTTTGGCTATATATCAACTTTAATTGTCGGTTTTGCTATTCTTGCTTCACTCTTATCTGTTTATTTTCTTGCCAGTCGCTTAAATATTTGGTTGAGTTTGTAAAAGAATACGGTAGAGAAGCTAATGTTTGCTTACCATCAAGCAAAGAAGGTTCCATAACCGATTCCCCAGAGTACATTGTGGTGTTCTTGCTCCATGCTCTTGCTCATGATGCAGAGTTTCCTTCCATACACTCTCATGATGAAGAACAATTTGCTAAGTTTTGCAGGTAGCTTAGTCCCTTTCTTCTTGGCTAGGTCACAGTGTCACTAGCTCACTACACAAATTCTTAGTCAAGCTATTTTGCAGGCCCCTTATTCTTGTTCTGCATGTCTTTGTAAACCCCCAACACTTTGATGGGAACTTGAGTATTGTCAACAAAACCTTTTTGCATCTTCGAAGTATCTTCCGGGCCATTAGAAGAGCTGAGGATGCTGTACATCCTGAGAAATCCCTTGTAAGCATTGTGGATGATGGACTTTTTTTATTGTACTGTGCTTTCTGTGCTGTTGGTCTTGAAAAATTATTAAATCCTTACAGGAGTTACATGTACTAGCTGACATCGGGATCTTTACTTTAAATCTTATTCAACCTGATGATATTGACTTATCGCATGCTGTTGGATTAGTTCTGCTTCCATCCTCACTGTATAGAACTAGCACAACCAGAAAAATTAATGAGGTAAGTTTTATTGGATTCTGACAAGAATGTTTCTTACAATTAATTGTTTGACCAAGTTTATAACTTCATTGCTTTGTGTTCAGGAGAGTTGCTCTCGAAGGGAGTTTGTCAATGAAGAATTTGTGAGAAAGCTTGCTCACGTTTATGAATGTTCTTTCAGTCAGGTGATACGTGTCACTCTTATTTTTTTGTTCCCTTGACCTTGAGGGCTACATTCTCATCGTATTATTTCTCAGGTGTCTAGCTCATCCTTCTTGCATGCTAAAAGTTTATCAAAGGGCAGAGTACAGGGCCAGAATGTCATTTACTCTTTAAGCTCCAAGCAAGCTGATATGTTAAAGGACCTAAAAACGCAAACTAAGATAGTTGCTAAGGAAATGTCCAGAACGCGTGTCCTTGAGGCATGCCCTAAAGTCAAAAAACAAAAGAACCTTGATGGGGCATCTGTCATTAAAGAATTTGATGCAGATGGTTTTCAAAAGTTTGAGCACCAACCTGGTTCTAAATCGTCAAATCTGGAACTCTTTGGGATGGAATCAGACATTTCTACCCAAGACTTCGATGTTTCGTTGTCTGTGTCACAAAATGAAAGTACAAAGAAAAGCAGCTATGAATCCACAACGGCACCACAGCTTTCTAATGTGAATCTCCATCATGCTTGCAGCTCAGATGTCAGTAATTTGTTAGATTTGTTTAGTTTTTTTTACTGATTGATGATTAGACATTCCTCAGTTCTTTGCTGAAGGCGAAATGGGTATTCATACTGGTTAGGTGCTTTTTTTTTTAAAGTACTACATTTCATATTTCTCCACTCAAATAGGTGAATGATGAACAAATTGTGGCTAAAATATATTTGATTGCCTGTGTTGTGTCCCTTAAATTGACTCTAGTGTTTTTTTTAACTTGCTAGGCTAGAGTAATGGTTATTGGTATGGTACTTCATTTAAGTCATTTGTGCAGGGCATGTTTGTGTTAACCACAATTTTCTTGGCATCTCTGGAATACCCTCCCCTAAATATTGAATGGTTTAGAATTGATAATTTATATTATTCAGTTTTGTTTTGTGCATGGTTTGTTGGGTTTTCTATTTAATCTTGTAATTACTATCTTACTGTGTGTTGATTTTTGCAGGGATCAAATGTTTCCTTTCTGGGTCAGCGGTAAGTCGTCAAATTCTTATTATATGAACTATATAGAGAAGATGCTGAATTGTCAAGTCATATTTCTAATAGAAAAAATAAGAGTTTTTTACATAAGTAATTTTAAAGCAAGCTGAGGCAGAGGACAAGGGATCCTTAGGGACCAACTACGGATCTTGGAGTACTTGGGCAGGGGCACTGCCCTATTACCTTTCTTAGCTCATATTCATTTCAGTTTATAAATTTAGCCCCTTACCTTATTGGCCAAGTGGTGGATATTAACCTCGAGGTTATGGATTCAAATCTTCCCCCTTACTTGTTAATCAGCATCTGCCATCTCGTCTCCTTCTGTAATCTAGAGTTTGTTCTCTGAAATCCCGAATTAAGACAATAACAGCGGTCCGACCATAAAATCTTTTCTTTGGAACTGCCCAAATCTAAAAATTTAATGTTTTGGAAAACCACCTCCAAAGAATGAACCTCACATTTCACCATGGCGGGATAATTATGCTCGGTCCAGTCTTCAATGTGGCCATCTTTTCTAATGGGCCCTTGTTGTGTGCAGTGATGCCAAAAAGAAGTGTGTTCGAAACGCTGCTGAGACAATAGACACTGATGCAGGAGAAGGCACGGCTGAAACACAAGGAACAGTAAACAGTAGACGTGAGATTCTGCTTGATAAAACAAACTCATTCACTGGTACATTATTTTTATATTCTTTTGTTGTATATAAGCTTCCTCAACTATGTTGTCTCTTTGATAAGTCTAAGGGATATGTGGTCCCGCCTTCTGGTGATCATATACTTTTTTGTGTTTTTCCTTTATTGCTTGAGCACACTTTGTTTTTATGAGGTTGTTTCTTTGCCTCAGCCTCAGCAAACGTGTTTTACCTTGAACTAGATAAATTATAAGATCGTATAAGCTTTTGTCAACCTTAGAACCGATAGATGAACCATCTCAACCAAAACCTTAAGGTAATGGTTGAGGCCCATATATTATAGTTATATTCTATTATGCCCCCTCACTCGAATGCCCATTGGGCTTGAAGAGTGGTTGGTTAGTGCACCGGCCCCCCATATCATGTGCGGGTTTTTTCCACTTGGTGAATTTGTGAGATATTGGGTGCTGCCAGGGTTTGAACACGTGACCTTCGGTCACTCTGGCTCTGATACCATGATAGATGAACCATCTCAACCAAAACCTTAAGGTAATGGTTGAAGCCCATATATTATAGTTATATTCTATTAAGAACCTTTGCACTTGAGGGTATTGAGGATTGTTCATTTTCTGATTCAGTTTTTTTGCAACTATTATCATTTATGTCCTGGGTTTTCTGTTAAAATATTTGAAGGAAGTGAAAATATTGGACAAATAGAATGTGGAATGATATTGTTTACGGAGTAGTATTTTATGTACTTGATATTTTGTATGACCAGTAGCGCTTTATGCAGTGAATGGATTGCCAAAAAATTGTCAGCCAAAAAGTTGTGCAGGAAACAGAGTCCTAGAGATACCAGCATCTGATATCTCTGATGCGAACATGGATGCGGTAAGCCTAAATTAGTCTTTCTTACATTTTTCATTTGACATGCTCAGTTTATTAGCCATGCTATGGTATAGTTTTCTGATCGACTCTCCGACTAAATTTATCTAACAAAAATTGTAGGCTAAAGTAAAATATTTCTGGCAAATTTTTGTTTTGAGACGGACCAATTCCGTATGAACATTTAGACGGGATTTTCTGACAATTTTATGGTCTAATGTAACCCCAATGACCTTAGATAGTGTTACAGACTTGCAGCTTATCGTAAATTTTTTTGCCAAAAGTGGTCACATTTGGTGTAAATGGTCTCGAAATTCCGCCTTATTGTTTCAGATGAAAATGGACAGTCTGAAGGGAGACCAACTGAATATTTCTGCTTGCAATCTTTGTTTTTTGTCTATTTTATTGTGGCCATTGTTAGCTGTCAGTTTGTCTTCTCACATCTTTCCTCAAGCGGACATTTTCCATCACATTAATTTTCCTTAATCTTAGGCCTATCAAGTAGGACGGTTCATATTATTTATTCCCCGTAATTCTTGTGCCAAGCAAATATCAATTTCTTTATCCATGCTTTTTTTTGTTTCTACAATTCCCTATGATGGTTTACAGTAACCAACCTCAAATAGTTTAGGGATTAGAGCTTTGCTTGTATTATAGCTATAGGTGTCGAGACTAAGCTCAGACACAAATTCTTGTTTGTGACGGACAATATCCGTCACAAGCTTGCGACGGGTACCACTTTCCCTCACAAATGACCCATTTAAGGGAAAAGGGGAAGCACATGGGGGGTGCCCCACATGTTCCCTCTACCCATTTTGTTAGAGGAAAAACCCGTCGCAAGGTCCGACCCGTCACAAGGGAGACCTACTGAAGCTCAGACTACTATTGATCTGTTGCCGCTTGCCAGTCTCTTAACAAACCCTTATTTATGTCGGTATGTTTTCTATAAATAGAATTGGTTGTCCACGTAATGAGCCCAAAAGTTAGGTGATCAATTTGCTTATCAGGTTTGTTGGTGCAAGCATATCAATCAATGGTTGATGTGCATATTGTCCTCTGCATCTCAAGTTGTGATTTGGAAATATGAAGTATCTGTACTACATTTTGTATAGTCAAGAAATGGTGTGCAATAAACTTGTGCTTTGTTAGTTCTGATTTTTACTTCTCCTAGAGATTAATAGGCTCATTATTCTTTCGCTTTGGAATAAGATAAAAAAGGCAAATGACTCAATGAATTGTCGCACCTCTTATATAATGAAGCGGTTGATCGAATGCAATTCCTGACATAGTTACATCTCCCATTTTTTTGGCTGGACACAAAACAATGTTGCTTGAACAGGGTTGTGGGATTTGAATTGCGCGTGTTTATAAAAATGAATTTTGTTGTTAATGTGGCCCAAAGGCAAGTTTAATAGTCCATCCATTCCATTTATATTGTCCCCTTTTCCCTTTTGATTTATCTCAACTTAGTAGTCATCTTTCTAATTATAATGTCGAAAAAAGTGGACATTCAGTATATATTTAATTCTAACTATTCTATCATGTTCTTCACAGGCTCCGTATAGAACTCGGAGAACTCGAAGACAGAAAATAATTTCATAATGTTGCACAGACATTTCGTATATTTCCCGGAATAGAGCATATATTTTGACATGTGTAGTTTGTTCTGTTGGCTGCCTTCAGATATGTAAAAACTCAGTTTAGTGGATTATGTTGGTATGGTTTTGATATGGTATTGCTCTTTCATGGACAAGTTTTACTCTATCGTGGACTTAGTTGTCACTTTTACCCGTACCATTTTTTCACTCAATCTTTCCCTACCAATGGTCAATGCCCATAAAACGTAAAACCAAAAGTTAAACCCTCTCTATCTACTCCGAAGTTGTCGCCGGTGAATCCCCGCCCCACTTTCCTATGATGCAACCACCTTCACTAAACTACCTGTAAAATTCATTGTCACCAATCCCCAAACGCCTTTACATATTGATGCCGAAGGCTGACTCCGGTGCATATAGTTAGATGACTAGATCTTCAAAAGTTGATAAAAATTTTATAAACAAAATCATATGGAAGCATTTGTTGCGAAATTGTGGGTATCCTATTGGCTAAGTTATGATAAAAAAAATCTTGTCGTTGGCAAATCCAACGACCTAAGTCTTGATCGAATTTCGCTTAGTTTTTGTTGGGGTTATTTCCGATGGGGATAGGTGGCTTAAAGTAGTGAAGAGTGATTCCGGCGTAGATGGGCGTTTTTGGAGATTTGGGTGGTTGGTTGGGCAAGGATTCGAGTGAGGAAGAAGACAAGGTGGTTGAGTGTTGCAAGGTGGGCGGTGGAATTTGATTGATGTTTGGACATGAGCGAAAATAGAGGGATATACTAAATTTTATGGAAAAATGTTCATGATAGAGTAAAAAACATACTTTAAAGAGCAACTACGTTAATTTATTATGCGAGATGTTATGGTGCAAAATCATGTCCCACATCAGTAGAATAAAAGTGAGAGAAGATCTTTATAAGTGTCCAGAAATATAATAGTACGAGGCCTCTTGGGAAAGGAGCCCAACAGTAAAACCGTGAGGCTTGTCCCGAAGTGTAGTTTACTATTATGGATCGTGGACACAGGTGCAACAGAGGCCAACAAAAGTTATCAACGCTTTCGCACAACGCGAGATTTGCAACATAAACATAACTGAGTTATTTAATGTATTCAACCATAATCCATTTTTTTTGCTCCATCTTGGTGAGGAAAAGAATCTAGGATGATGTTTTAGAATGATAGCATCATTTTTTTTATCCTTTTCGATGAGCGTATGACTATGAGGGAAGAGAGTGAAAGTCGACAACTCTTAACCCCACTTTGAAAGGTAGGATTGACCATATAGTCAACTATTTGGTCTAGGAAATGAAATCAACTAGTATATCTTTCTTATTTTTTCCCAATGAGGAATTTTGATTTGAATAAGTTTTGTTATTCCATATATTACAAAATATCTATCCAATGAAATATATATCTATTTTGTCTTACTTGTCTATTATCCATATTAGAACATCACAAATTCTTATTTAAGACGGATACCATATTCTCTCACAAAATACCCATCAAGAGTGAGTGGAGAGCACATGGGGGGTGCCCACCTTGTCCCCTCTACCCATTTCCTCTCACAAAATACCCGTTGCAAGATCCGACCCGTCTTAAGCAAGACCTACTGTTAGAACATATGGCAACCAAAATTTTGTACCCTCTAGTATACTTAGATGTTTGATTACTTCTTTTTAAATACAATTAAAATGTGATTCATGTGAGTGTTACCAAATTAATGGTTATTACGTTACCTAAAACTTAATAAATTAGAATTAACTTGGAATTCTAATTCCTCTAAATAGAGCATATAACTTATATAGACCTCTTTAAGTAAATATGAACTCTTATCTTAATTTCTCCACACTCGACTAACTATGTTATTTCCAATTTATGTGAGGTAGAAAAAAAATGTGTAGTAAGATTACATAGACATTGTAACTCCTATGTAATTCCTATAAGGAACCAAACTATGAAATTAATCTACACGACATAGATTGAATGTACGTAAGAGTTTGTTATGAATGAAATTATGTTAAAGAGAGATACACGACATAGATTGAATGTAGAGAGAGAAACATATATGAATAAAATGTTTGTTATGATTAAGTTAGAAAGAATGAATAAAATGAGGGTTTATATATAATAGGTAGTTACTAACTACCTTATCGACAAACTCATATCCTCTATACGCCCTCCTCAAGTTGGAGTGATTAAAATATTGTAAACCAAACTTAACAGAAAAGAATCCATGATGTGTAGCCCCTAGAGGCTTGGTCATGTGATTAATTTCAACCCAATACGAATATGTTGGGGGATGAGTAATATTTTATTTTAAAACTTTTTACTTTAAGCAACGGAAATTAACGCTTATGTGTTTGGTCCTCGTATGAAAAACATGATTTTAAGCTATGTAAGCTACACCTTTATTATCACAAAACAAGATGATAGGATGAGTACTACAACTGTTGTGTTTTTTCACTATGATAGAAGTCAAACTAGTCCTGAGGAAGCATAAGACATGCACTTGTACCTTGATTGAGCAGTGCTTTTGCTAGCTGATAACTAATATTTTGGTATCGGTTATATCCCTATTTAGACTTATATTTGACTCGGTTTTGTGTGCTTTAATCGATAAATAGCTTATTTTATTATTTAATTGGAAGTTATTAGTTCTATCCGAATAATTGCAAATATTAGTTATTTTTCGAGGAATTGATATTGTTTTTGTTTGTTTAATTTTGTAGGGATCAAGTCAATGAAATTTGAGTGATGTAAGCGAATAAGGGGAGTCAAAGAAAAGTATAGCCAATATAAAAGTATAAAACAATGACAACAAGTCAACCACTTGACTTTGTTCGCAAATAAATTGTAACCATAACAAATAAAATCAGTACAAATTCTCATTGAAAACGAGCTATATTCATCACAAGTTGGGGATGGATATCGCCCCTCTCAAAATATTCAAGTGGGGAGGACAAGTCGAGGTTAAATGGAGCTCCTAATTGCCTCTAACTTGCATATTGTAAGAGGGGCACTATCCGTTTTCAGTGAGACGAATTGTAAAATCGGAGCCATTAACATACAAATAACTCATCTATTTCTATCCCCCTTTACCATTACTAATTTCTCCATCATCATACAAACCACCACCAGGCACCACCACCACCTATAATCTTCAGCTCAGACCACCATATTTTTGTCATGCACCGCTGCAACAAACAAGCGACTACCACAACTCTGCTTCGACTTCTACCAGCAGCAGCCACTGCTGCTCCCTGCTCCGACCTGATTCATACTGTATCAAAATAGGAACCGAGCCCAAAGCAAGCAGAACATGGGTTCATGCTCGAGCTCTTCAGTTTTGTTGTATCCTCCCATGCCTCAGCCGCACACCAACGTTCTCATTCTAGCAACTCCGGAGCACCATCGATACCACCAAACTTAACGTGGTACGCAATGAAAACTCAGTATCCCCTTCGACAACCTTCGATTTAGCACGTCAATCAATCCTCACCATCAACCACCATAACTCACCAATTTACGACTTACCATGACAACCAACAAATGAACTCATCAATGGCTCGATTCCGGTTCTGACATCGTCGATTTTCGTGCTAATACTCTCCGTCTTCTCAGCCTGACATTCGCCGAGCCGCCACAATTCACATTCATCTTCCTCACTCAAAACCCGACATCGACCGAGTCTTGGATGCGAAACGTGTATCACATGTCTAATCGGGAAACATTCATCCCGAGAGTGGCCAGGTTTAGACTAGGACCGTATTATATTATAGTCGTCCTATCGGGATGATTGGAGTCTAGGGTCGTCTTGCTTGGATAATACCGATGCTAGTACATTTCCTTTACGGTAGGTGTATGTTTGATTCATATGATTGAAGAATGTGATGATATGCTTGTTGTATATGACTTTGATGTATAATTGGATTGCTGGATACTTTATATTGTGTTGGTTATTCCGTCTTGAGCCTTTTCGATTATATGGTTACTAGATTTCATGCCCGTGCATCGCACGGGTCTACATTAATGTCATTTTCATAAATTTTCTATAACAATTAACTTATAAAGATAAAAATTTTAACAATTAAGACTATAATAAATATAATTTTTAAGAAAATAATATTGATATATTGATTCAAATTCTATTTTAAACATACTAGTTGTTGTACGGCGCGCTTCGCGCACCGTACTCCAAGATACTTATATCAACGTAGTTTTATACCTAAGCCTCAGTACAAGAAAACACATAATCGTGAAAAAAAGGTCAATTTTTTTATAGAGTATGTGTTTCTTTGTGTAAGGTTGGATCCGCATTTATCTCTTAATTAATTCATTACAAACCCAAGGTTTCTTTTTTTTTACTCTTAACTTAACTAAGCTATATAACAATTCATTACAAACCTAAGGTTCCTTTTTTTTTTAGTGTAACTGAGCCGAGCTATATAACAACAATCTACAAAAAGCAACACATAGCAATCTCATGTCGTTACCCCCAATATATAATTACTTATGAGCTGCTGTTATCTTTAACATATTTTACGATGAAATCAAATCATAGGCGAAGCATTGGTGCTTGGACTCGAGAAATAAACAAGTACCTAGTTTCAAGATCAATCGTGAAAATAAGCATCATAAGAATATCTAGGTGGTGGAGCGCCAAATCGCTTCACAAACTACAACGTGCTAAGGATCAATCATTGGAACAAAACCGTCACGATCAATAGCCTACAACTAAACAATCATTCTTGCTTTACAACGTGTACATATTTATCCCATCAGGAAGTATAGGTAATTGTAGGAGGTTAGGGTGACATTAGAAGCAAGCATTTTTATCGATCTGGCAGAAAACTGTTTTATGCTGTAGAAGCTTTAACTCTTTCTCATGGGGTTCTTTTGCTCTCTGTCACTTCTTTGACCCAGTTGATTCCTTTGCTCTCTGTACAATGTTAGCCATTATGCAGCTCTTTAATGCTACCTGAAACATTTTTATAAGGATAGTAAATGCAAATCAGAATACACATAGTATAAAATCTGGACTATCAGTCCATCACATGGCTTGAATAGTGACAAATGTAAAAGTTTAGAGGCTATTTCAACCACACTATAAGACGGTTTTGACGTGACCAAGATGAAGACAAAACTCCCTGTAATGAGATCGGGTCTCAAATAGTAATTTGATAGAGCAAAACATACATTCAAATGAGAGAAATTCGGCAACTATCGTAATATCCAGGAAGTTTTTTTCAACACATGAAATATTCAGGGTTTTGCCTTGGGTGCCATGTTCAGGGCAAATATTCTTCCACACACTACTGTCTACTCCTGGTTCATGCTTGAAACCCCAAAAGAAGCAAGAGAAGACGAAAGAGAAAAAAAAAACAGATTTCAAAGGGACAAATAAAAGAGGCTTCATAATCAAAAAAACAACTTCTCTTTATGATTGAGATGAGAGGTTAAATACATGAGGCCTTTAGGTCCGTCAGACGTCTAAATCTCTACAAACTATAAAATATTACAACATTTCCTTTATGACTGAAATTGCAGGGAAAAAAGTTTTTAGAAAAAAAAAAACTCAAAGCAAAACAAAGACTGTAAAATGTTTTTATCAAAAAAATCCATGGCTCATAAGACCTCAAAAATCCATAACCTATGTTAAACTTCCGTCTACCATTATCGTTTTACAGTTATCCATCATAACACTGAAATTCTAGAACATTGTTGTGAGTTTTAGAACATTCCAGAACATTGTTCTTACAATTCAAAATCACATTGATTTAACTTACATACAAGAGTATGTGATAAAACACTACTGCATAGGGAAGAAATTATAGCCAATTTTTCTTCAAAAATGAGCAGAGGATAATATAAATTGCGTTTCTTATGAACAAGAATTGCATAGGAAAGTTTTAGAAGTTATTTTTGTGAAATAATGAAGCAAAACAGAAAAGAGAGCAAACATTAGAGCCCCATCCTGTAAAATTAATCACAAGAAAACCAAAATACACCTAAATCAATTTTTTATACATGACTGATCCTTCAAATGTATTAAAGCGCATTTATCCATGGTACTTCCCTTTCTAAATGGTTGTTTCAACTTCTATCTCAAATTCCATCCTCTAACTCATAAAGCATTCAATGCTACATCCCCCCTATCGTTATTGCAATAGTCAGCTTAAGCACAAGAACGTCAAGGTAGTACGACTAAGCATACTTAATATTGTAACAACTTCTTTCAATAGATCATAGTAAGGGTTCTAGTATTTTCAGCCGCGACTAATAGATCTACTTATTGGTTCTATCGCATTTAATCATCATCACACATAAACCCAGTTATCTAATCAGTGAGAAAATCTAAAACATAAACCTGAATGAACAATAATTGAAAAAAAAGTTAGAATCTAATGCTTTGAAAATAACTCAAATTCCTTATCAACCCGCACAAATCATCCTTTAAGACCGTAAATTATCAAGCATGAAATGCAGCTCAAGCAAGCTTATCTCATTGTGAAATTACACAATGTCAAATATAGTATCAATCACAATATGATCAATCAAAATAACTACCAAACAATTAAAAAAATGTAACACATTTGCCTCATCACAAAGTTCAGGGACGTATACGAGTTACCTATGCACGACACAGCAACAGTTTAGTTATGAGATAGACAAACTCAAAATGTAAAAAAACAGTAAACTAACTCAGATGAGTTTTAGAATTATGACGCCATTACCCAAACTATGTTAAACAGTCATAACAATCTCGTGTTATATAACAATAATCTCAAAATGTATCTGATTTATCACGCAATTCCATTATAATTTCCTAATATGTATCCGAGGTATAGTGTAAAGCATTTATAACAATATCACAGCTACTATTGAAACATTAGAAACCAAGTGATCAAAAATTTAAAATTGCAACACAAAATACAATACTTTAACTGATTAAGAGCCTAACCTTCAAAGTCAGCTTGAAATTTCTTAAGAGAATTAATTAAGCCTCCTCGTACAAACGCCTTTGAGCCTAGAACAACCTCCCTGTGATGAATAAAAAAAATTTCATATAGACGAGATGCTTCATCCTCTACTCTATATTATATTAAAAACACCCAAATGAAGAGATTAAAACCCACCAAACCTTTGTAGAAGACGCAAGCATCCCAATGATAAACCATAACGTAACTTCGCCTCTTTTTCTTCTTTGTACTTTAGGAAAGGAGTTTCTCTCGAGTCATTGGAAATGACGTCATCTCTTTGTGCTAATAAAATACAACCTAAAATAAATACCACACATAAGGAAAACAGTTTCACAGACCAGCAAACTATGACATTTACGCTTTGAATCTTACCGCAAAAGCGCTACCTAAGCTACTAAAACCTGAACTACTATAATAATCATTCCCGAAGATCTACTTCATTGTTCTTCAATTAATAAATCATCCAACCATAACTTCCAGAAAATCCATAATTAGACAAAAATTGATGAGATTAGTGTGTGCACAAACTAAGTTCCTCAAAACCATAAACCCTAATAGCATGTAAAACAATTTGTGTGCTTAACAGATCCCCTAAGAAAAACCCTAATTCTAAGTTGTATAGAAAAGAAGATGACGAATTTCTTATGTTTAGACGCTTTGATCAAGTAAACAGGGTACCAGGTAGCAAGGTGGACCGAAGCAGAGGAGACACCGCGAGAGTCTGGTGAGTAACGAGTGTTGAATGGAATCTGAAAAGGAGAAAAACAAACTAAGGCCCATGAAGTTTAATTAAACCAGTAGCAAACACAAATAACACCAGAATAACAAAAGGAAAAAAGTGTCATTCGAAAAGGAGTAGCATACTGTGAGGCTTATTAGCGTTCATAATCTCAGTAACATAATAATAAAAAGTAGTAAAAATTAACTTCAAATTAAAAGGTAGGGGATTACATCTGATTTGGAAAATGGGGAGTATACCCTAGAAAATCGATAAAACTTGATCAAATCGCGCACCCAAAATATACCGTGACTCAAAATGGCCATATGTGCTACAATTTCTGGCCAAATATGCTAAAATCAAAGAAAATAGTGGACTTTACTTGAGGATAGTTGATCTACACAAAAATAATAAATAATTAACAAAGAAAGATATAAAGATAAAACTTGATCTTGGGAACATCAAGATCAAAAGACATATTATCAAGATGATAGTCCTAAACCTATTAGTCATCAAAAGAAAAACGAAAATGAAGAAAACACTACAGACCTTTGCCTTTTTCGCCAATGTCCAAGTAGAGGTCAAGACCTTTGATGATCCAGTTGGAAATGAACTAAACGAAAATTATTCAAGTGCTGAAAAGTGATGATGATGGATGATCGATTGATAGTAAAGGAGAAAGGGGAGAGAGAGGGAGAAAATGGGAAAAGGTGTGGCTGGAAATGAATGGCAAAGAGAAAAGATCAGAAATCCTCACAACAAAAACAAACCAAAATGCAAAATATGGAACACTGCGTTTTGGGCCAAAAATAAGCAAAGTGTGGTTCATAGGTACTGTTCATTATGAATAGTAATATAGGTTACTCACTTTTTTATAAGGTGTGTAGATTTTACCAACTTTGTAAAGACTTATGTTATGTTTGATCTATATTATATGCCGAAAAATATTAACATAACCCTCTCATTCACATCATTTAATAGGCTTACATATGTTTTTATTGATACATTCACAACAAAAAAATGATCCAAATAACCTAAGAATTAAGCTCTCTAAGACAATACTTAAGAGACTCAAAAGATTTTGGTTTGATACATAAGTTCCTAATATGACTCATATTTGTAATCATGAGATCACTACGTTATGGTAATTGTCTGATATGGGACAATTCTACTATTTATAGATAATATATTCATTACACCTATATTATTTTTCAATGTGAGATAAATAACATGCTAAGAATTACACCAAGTATGATATCCTTTTTTTTTTTTACCACGGATCTATTTATATTTTTTTCATAATTAATACAAAATTTTAAGAGCTCTCTAAAACAATATTTGAGCGACTTAAATGATCTTAGGTTGATATCTAAGTTTCGAGGACGATTTCTATTTATAATCACATGATCAGCCCAGTTTATGATATTTTTCCAATGTGGGACAATTCTTTTATTTATATGTAATTTATTCACTACACCTACATTATTTTTCAATGTGGGACAAATAACATATTAAGTAATACACCATTAAGATGAAGATAATAATACAAACTTTTAAAAGCCCTTAAGACAATACTTAAGATATTCAAAAGATTTTTAGTTGATATCTAAGTTCAAAGGATGACTCATTTTTATAATATTTTTTATGTGAAATGAAATGTAAAATTTTTTATAGAAAAATTATAAACACCACTTGAATATAATATAGTGAATGTATATTTAAATAATTAAAAGATTTTTCACTTTATTAATTTTAATGATGTAAGTTTAACTAATGTGGAGATAATAATACATGATGTGGGACAATTGTATTATTTAATATCATACTAACTTACTAAGTGACACACCATATTTTTTATAAAATAATTAATGTTTTATTGATATTATTTATAATATTTTCCTAAATTAATTTTTGATGAAGATTTTGATATACGTACGATTATATTCTTAAGGAATCTGATAGACAATACGCAAAAGACTCATATTTTTAATCATAAAATCACCTTACTTTGTGTAATTTTTCGATATGAGACCATTCTACTATTTATAGGTATTATATTCACCATACCTAAATTATTTTTTCAGTGTGAGACAAATAACATACTAAGAATTACACCAAGTATGTAGAAATAATATTAGAATATATACTCTAATGGTAGCAGCAAAACCCATGTTATTATTGGTTTGATGAAATCGTAATATTACTTTGCTGCACCGACTTATTGTCGCATGATAAACTTATATGAGTTATTTGTTTAGAATGATCTTACCTGGTTTCATAAT
Organism: Heliosperma pusillum; assembly: GCA_022085475.1. Classification (NCBI taxonomy): domain Eukaryota; kingdom Viridiplantae; phylum Streptophyta; class Magnoliopsida; order Caryophyllales; family Caryophyllaceae; genus Heliosperma; species Heliosperma pusillum. Next base: position 47,652 of record JAIUZE010048177.1, read on the forward strand.
TTTGGTACATTTTGTTAATCATATTGATGTTTCATTCAAACTGGTCAATCATATTTAATATTGGTACATTTTGTTAGAAATCATATTGATGTTTCATTCAAACTGGTCAATCATATTAATATTGGTACATTTTTTATGCATGATTTTGGTTGTATTATTAGCATAATTCAACTGGGTTGTACTTTGTTTAATTGTTATGAGCTTATGAATAATGATCTTAATGGTGTAGCAATTTGGGGATTAAAAGAGAATTGTAATTGTTTTATTGGTGTAGTGTGATCCATCAATATACACTGAAATGTCAGAAAAAAATGCCCACCAAGAAAAAATGTTTATGGAGTATGGAGTAGTCAGTAGTGGATACAATATATGTGGGAATGGATAATCTTATCGTCGGAAGATGTCAAATGAAACCATTTATAGCTGCATGAGTAGTAGCTGTTTGCTCGAAATTAATCAAGCCTTTTACATGCTCATAAGTTTCAAAAATGACTTCTATTTATAATTATAGGGTCACCCTAACTTATGCTAATTCTTCGATGTCGGACTATTTTTCTTTTTATATATAGTATACTAGATTTCATGCCCGTGCGATGCACGGGTCTACGTTAATGTCATTTTTATAATTTTTCTATAATAATTAACTTGTAAAAATAAACTTTTGAAATTTTAAGACTATAATAAAATATACTCCGTAATTTTTAAGAAAATAATATTAATATATTAATTCAACTTCTATTTTAAACATATTTTACCAACCTTACCAGGAATCAAGTTATATTTGATCTATATGACTCGAAAAATGATCCAAAGTACCTAAGAATTACGCTCTCTAAGACAATGCTTAAAAGAATCAAAAGATTTTGAGTTGATCACCCTACCTTATGGTAATTGTCCGATATGGGGCAATTCTATTATTTATAGGTATTAATATCTTCACCACACTTACATTATTTTTCAAGGTGGGATATATAACATACTAAGAATTACACCAAGTATGTGCAAATAATATGAGATTTTATGCTACAATGATAACATTTTTTTTACTACAAATCTTATAATTAGATTATTTTCGTAATTAATACAAAATTTTAAGAGCTCTCTAAAACAATATTTGAGAGACTTAAAAGATTTTGGATTAAAATCTATGTCCAAAGACGACTCTTATGTATAATCGCATGATCACTCCAGCTTATGATATTTCTCCGAAGTGGGAGAATTCCTCTATTTATACATAGTATATCACCACACTTACATTATTTTTCAATGTGGGACAAATAATATATTTAGTTGTATACCATTAAAATTATTATTTATGATACTTTCTTAAATTTTTATTTATGATATTTTCCTAAATTAATTTTGATGATGTAAATTTCATTAAGGCGGGGATAATAATACAAACTTTTAAGAGTTCTGTAAGATAATACTTAAGAGATTCAAAAGATTTTAGGTGAATATCTAACTTTGAAAGATGACTCATTTTCACAATATTTTTTTTGTGAAATGAAATGTAAAAGGTTTTATATAAAAATTATAAACATCACTTGAATATAATATAGAAAATGTATATTGAGATAAATAAAAGATTTTTCACTTTATTTTTTTATGATACCTTCCTAAATTCATTTTTGATAATGTAGGTTTCACTAATGTGGATACAAACTTTTAAGAGCTCTCTAAAACAATATCTAAGAGACTCAAAAGATTTGGGTTGATATCTAAATTCTAATGATGACTCCTATTTATAATTATAGGATCACCCCACCTTATGATAATTTTACGATGTGAGACAATTATTCTATTTATACGTAGCATATTTACCATACTTGTATTATATTTCAATGTGGGACAAATAACTTATTAAGTAGTACAACATCAAAATTATTACTTATATAATACTCAGTATATATATTTACTACAAATACATTATTTTTCAATGTGGGACTAATAACACATTAAGTAGTTTATCATCAAAATTATTATTTATAATACTTTTCTAAATTAATTTTTAATAATGTAAATTTCACTATTGTGACGATTATAATACAAAGTTTTAGAACTCTTCAACACAGTACTTAAGACTTAAAAAAGTGTGGGTTTATACCTAAGTTCAAAATGACTACTATTTATAATCATAGAATCACTGTATGTTATAGTAATTTTTTGATGTAGGACAATTTACTATTTATATGTAATATATTCACCATACATACATAATTCTTCAATGTTGGACTAATAAAAAACTAAGTAATCCACCATCTTTTTCTATATTAGAATAATAAAAAAATATTTTAAAGGTCACTTATTATATTTTAAAAGTCTTTTATTAACAATATAAAAAAGATGATCATATATATGATCACTCCACCTTATGATAATTTTTCAATGTGGGACAATTTTACTATTTATACATAGTATATATTCACCAGTCACCATACCTACATTGTTTTTCAAATAACATATTAAATAATTTATCATCAAAATTATTATTTATGATACTTTCCTAAATTAATTTTTAATGATGTAAATTAAACTATAGTTTAGATTATAATACAAACTTTTAAGAGCTCTTTAAGACAATATGTAAGAGGCTCAAAAGATTTTGGGTCGAAACTTTATTTCCAAATATGATTAATTCCTATTTGTAATCATAAGATCACCCACCTTAAGATAATTTTTTGATGTGGGATAATTCTACTATATAAGTAATATATTCACCATACCTACATTATTTTTCAATGTGGGACAAATAATATACTAAAAATTACACCAAGTATGTGCAAATAAATAGTATGAGTTTCTATACTTTCGAGGTTTTTTTTACCACGAATGTAACTATATTATCTTCATAATTTTTGTTATGATACTTCAATTTTTTTAATAATACTTTTATAAATTAATTTTTGATGATGTAAATTTAACAATTGTGGAGATAATAATACACAAACTTTTAAGAGATTTCTAAGACAATACTTAAGAGACTTAAAAGATTTCACTTTGATATATAAGGTCAAAGGATGATTCCTATATATAATTATAGGATCACCTACCTTATGTTAATTTTATGATGTGAGACATTTTTACTATTATACATAGTACATTCATCACATCTACAAACTTTTAAGAGATATCTAAGAAATTTTTTAAGAGATTCAAAAAAATTTGGGTTAATACCTCAGGTTTAAGGACGACACCTATTTATAATCATAGGATTAGCCACTTTATGTTATTTTTCCGATATGGGATAATTCTACAATTTATACGTAATATGTTTACCACATCTACATTATTTTTCAATGTGAGAAAAATAATATATTAAGTAATACACCATCTTTTTCTTTATAAATATATATTTTTATTATTTTTATTTTATATAATAATTAAAAGATTATCCACTTAATTTTTTATATCTAAAGTATTACTTATGATTCTTTCCTAAATTAATTTTTTATGATGTAAATTTCACTATTGTAAAGATAATAATACAAACTTGTAAGAGATCTCTAAGACAATACTTAAGAGACTCAAAAGATTTTGGGTGGATACATAATTTCCAATTATGACTCATATATTTATAATCATAGGATCACCATATCTTAAGGTAAATTTTCGATGTGGGACAATTCTACTTTTTATATGTAATATAATCATCACACCTACATTATTTTTCAATGTGGGACAAATAACATACTAAGTACTACATCATATTTTTCTATAAATTAATTATTTCTTGAATACTACTAAACCATTATACTAATATTAGAATAATAAAAAAATATTTAAAAAGTCATTTATTTAATTTTCATATACTTAGGTTATTGTTATATGATCTTATAAATGATATGGTAGTAAAAAAATACAAAATTTGTACTTTAATGAAAGCATTTTTCGTCAAGAATCCAAATATATAAGTTTCGAAATGTTTTGCATTATATTTTTTTGTCAGATTGATAATCAATTTTTTCTTACGTAAATAATAGTTGTGATATTAAAATATTACATAGTATCTTTTTCGTAATCTTGGAAGATCTTAAAATATACTTTCCAAAAATTTAAAAAGATGATGTTGACCAATAGAATTGCTCGAAAAAAGCCTCTTTTTTATATATATATTGATTCACCACGCTTACATTATTTTCCATTATGGGTCAAATAACATACTATACCAATATAAGTAGTACATCATCGATAGTTTCTTAAATTAAATTTTAATACAAACTCATAAGGGCTATCTAAGAGAATACTTAAGAGACTCAAAAAAATATAAAATTTATACTCCAATGAAAGCATTTTTCGCTAAAAATCCAAATATGTAAGTGTCGAAATGTTTTAATTATTTCAATATACATTTCATATATTATATTTAAGTGATGTTTATAATTTTTATATAAAAACTTTTACCCGGTCTTTTAGATAATATTTATGATATTTTTCTAAATTGTTTTATGATGATGTAAATTTTACTATTTTGGAGATACTGATATAAACTTTTAAGAGGTCTCTAAGACAATACTTAAGAGACTCAAAAGATTTTGGGTTGATACCTATCTCGCATGCGTATACTCTAATTGTATTATATTATAAAAAAAATTGGTAACAAATAATACAAAATTTATACTCCAATGAAAGCATTTTTCGCCACGAATCCAAATATGTAAGTTTTGAAATGTTTTGCATTATAATTTTTTGCTAGATTGATAATCAAACATTTTGTTACGTAAATAATAGCTGTAATATTAAAAATATTGTATAATATCTTTTCTTAATCTTGTAAGATCTTATAATATACTTTTCCAAAAACTGAAAAAGATGATGTGAACCAATAGAATTGCTCGAAAAAAGCCTGTTTTATATATATATATATATTGACTAGGGGTGAGATGCTAGCCATTCAGTGGTTATACAGTTGCCATATATTTTACTCCCTAATTTAGCTCGATTTTGCATGATTATTATACTTTGTTTAGTATATTTGTGAACTAATTACGTGTTCGAGGTGCATTGCTCGGTTTTGCTATATTTTGTAGGAATCTAAGCATTTAGATGCTTTTTCCTAGTACATTAGCAAGCACCAAAGTCCAACAAGCTAATGGAAGCAAGATGGACCATGGAAGGTTAATATGGAGAATGACAAGCCAAACATGAAGATTTGTGAAATGAGTTGATATGCAAATGAGAAACAAAAAATGAAGCCCAATGCAAGGAGTCCACAACTCAACATAGGATGCTCCTTTGGATGTTCATGGGATGCCAAAACTATGCAATTAACTGGAGAATTAAGGAGCTTAAAGGCATAGCAGAATTCTCAAGCATTTAATTAAGCAATTAAGAAATAATAGCCGGGTTAGTGGACCCTGATCGGGGATCTCATTCCTCGATCGGGATTTGGGCTCTGTGAATGCACACGTTTCAAGTCTCTCTCCCTATATAAAGGAGAGGGACTTCGACACTTAGAGGCATCTTTTTCATATCTTTTTCATCATATTTTACACTATCTTCACACATATTTCTCCCTTACATTTCCCTTAGTTTAAACACACAAGTTTCTCTTAGTTTCATATTTAGTTAAACATTTGGTTATTACTTTGTTCAAACACTTGGTTACATTTCAATGTTGTAATTCAATCTTTCCATTCAAGCTATTTGAGTTATTTGTTATTCATTTCCGAGTTATACTTCTCGATTGCGGTAATTCTAATTCTAGTTTTATGTTAGTATTCACTTTCGTCATTTACTTTACAAGTCATTTAGTTAATCGTATAACTAGTAAATCAAGATTTCATTGTTATTTACATTAGAATTATTAGTAGTAATTTAATTCACTTAGTATAACACATTCTATATTAACAAGTTGTTTTCTTTTGTAATTTTATATTCATCATGTTGATTATATCAAATACTATTAGTTTAAGCATCAACATGAGTGAGTAGTTTCATTTGTCTAGGGATTAAGGAAGCCATGCATAATTAGTAAGTTGTAATTGTTAAAATAAGGATGAATTAATATTGATAAATTGTTTCTATCACATGCTTGTATGTTTTGTTAATCTTTGTTATTTGGCCAATCACATTGATTAAATTTTTTAATTCATTCTATAAGTCGAGAGATACGGAATTGGATTAGATTAAGCATGTGTAGTAGGACGACTCTAGTTATAACGAAAGTTCTCCAGGACTCGACCTAAGGTTGACACTAATATCGAGAGATGAGCGTCTTTAGCCTAAACAATTAACAATATTAAGAATTCCTATGTTTAACATGAGCATTTACGTATTTGCATGAGTGACCCGACTCCCCTAGACTCCTTTAATTTTATTTAATTTACATCATTTTTAGCTAAACATCAAAACTAAACCAACCATTAAACCGACTTTGATAGTAGTCTTTTCATAGCATTTCATAGCGAAATTCCCGTCTCCTTGTGTTCGACCCCTCGTACTACATTAATATGTCTAGGGAAATTTATCTTTGATTAGGTATGCGACGTAGCCTATCAATATATCGTTAATAATTCTCACATGCTCATATTGTTAAGAAGTAATGTTCTCGTTGGAATTGACATGATATTTATATATGCATGTTAGTGTATGCTTACATGATTTATCATATTTGTTTTCATGTGATATGGTTAGGTGTGACAACCCTCGCGAATGCGGAATAATAAATCAAACAAGCATGTGAATAATATGCGGAAATACGGTATTTTTAAAAACCTTTAAACATGCAAGTTATATATAACACGAGGTGTGTCAAAATGTTACAAACTAAACGCGAAACTATACAACAAAGAGACGGGGTCTCTTCAAATGTTAGCAAAGAACAAGTGTTTAACAAAAACTAGCTACTATCGTCTAGAGGTGAACTTCCAGGGACAACGCCCGCTAGCTCACACCCGAACCCCAAAATATCAGATCCAAAAAGTCATCCATAGCATGCAACCTGTTCATCCATGAAAAACATGAATGCCACAGTCAGTGGGGAGTAACTCCGGGTTCTCCCAGCCATATTACATCAAACGTACACATAAGGTAATACGAAAGTAAAGCATGCATATATATATATACATGTGAGTTGCGATAAGAATAAATAGGCAATACGAGATATAAAGATAAGATCATATAGAAATCAAATCCGTAACCATCATGTTATTCAAGACTCGGGAAAGACACTCTTAGGCAATCGAATACGCTCACTAGGGCTTGCATCTCACCGTTAGCGGTATAAGATTGATAAGATTGAGACTCGACAAACAACCATGCCAAGTCATGCAATGATCATGAATACTCAATCATGAAATCACGCATTCAAGTATAACAACATAAAGACGACCTTTCTCACGGTAAATGAAACGCACTAGCATCGTGTACATGGCAAGTATGATTAAAAGGCATCCACGGGATAAGCATTTCCCTGTAACGCATACACGATAACATTTCGTATATGTTCACTAATTTCCTCCGGTAGGACGACGATAATAATACGGTCCTAGTCTAAACCTGGCCAGACTCTCGGAATAACGGGTTCCGATTCGACATGCGATAAACGTTTCGCATCCAAGACTCGGTCAATCATAGACGCCGAGTACCCCAAATTCGGTCGACATTCACGAAAGATGCGGAAAAGAGCACAAGC
>JAIUZE010048178.1:0-20572 GCA_022085475.1 Heliosperma pusillum
GCTCGGCTAAGAATGTATTCTACCAAGCTCCAAGGGCAAGGATGTCTTCTAGCTCAAGACAAACGTACGAGCCGGGACTCGTAGGTAAACTCCAAGCCCAACTAAATGAAGAAAGAAGAAGAAACGCTGAAAGGGATGAAGAAATTCGGCAAATGAAAGAAACGTTTAAAGCCATGGCGAGATCATGACGATGCCAATGGAGGTGGCGGTTTGCAAGCCGTAATGGGTTTCCTTGGCTTTAGATTTTAGTTTAGAAACTAGTTATTTGTGATATTTAAACTTGGATTTCTTAACCTTTTTCATGATTTGTAAACTTGATTTGATTTTCATGTTATATATGATAGTGTTGGTTTCTCATTGTGTTGTTGTAAATGTGTGAAATTGTTGTTGTTTCCTATTGTACGTGCACGGTATGATATGGTAATGAAATGGCAGGATGAAAAAAGAACTTCTTTTGCAAATAACAGGGGTTTTGGCGACTGAAATGTTCTTATAGCGACTGTTTTCAGTCGCCAAACCCCTTGTATTTTTCCAAATCAATTCTGGTATGGCGACTGATTTCAGTCTCCAATTTAGCGACTGATTGCCCCAGAGTGGTCGCCAAATTGGTGACTGAAGGCCAAAAGCAGTCGCCACATTGGCGACTGAATTTGTCAATTGGAGACTGATTTCAGTCGCCAATTTTGCGACTACTTTTACAAATAGTCGCCAATTGGGCGACTGATTTCAGTCGCCATTTTGGCAATTTGGCGACGCTTTTGTCAGTCGCCAAATTTGGCGGCTGAAATTAGTCGCCCGAATTCTATTTGGCAACTAAGGCCTGCGACTGGGCCTTGGCGACTAATTTCAGACGCCAAATTGATTTTAGCGACTAAAATTAGTTGCCAACTTCGGTCGCTTAAACGGTGTTTTCTTGTAGTGGTACGAGACAATTGTCGGTTTTGTTTGCTCAACCTTATTAGGTCGTTTTATTCGGCCTTCCTGGGCCCAACCCAACCCATTTCGACCAATCGTCCCGTCTGGACGGTCCAAATTGTTATCTAGGCCTAAGGATGGATATTGATTGAAGTCAACCATACCGCGGTACGTACTCATGTTAGTATCGAGAGCTTTCATTACTCGAGGAAATGGACTAGGTACCGACCTTACTCATGTTTGGCGCAGACCTCTCCACAGACGCGTGTTTGATTTTTGATTAGTTTGGCAACCCACAAGCCAAAACCATTTTAAATGCACTCAGCATACCGTTATAATGCTTGTATAAATGTGTTTAACCTATACATGATCACCATTTTGTAAATAAAACCATGACAAACTTTTTTTAAAAAAAATCCTATTTTACAACCGTAAAGCATTTTCAAAGGTGGCCTAAATTAGCGCAAAATGAGTCAAAACTCTGTCCAAACGTCCAGTCAGAATCGTCTTTTCTCCACTTCAGGTCGTCACTCTACAATCACACTACGCTTGCTTTAGACAAACATTTCAGATCTTGTCATTTTCAAAACTCACTTAGCACAGTGGCACACTCCCACTTGACAAGTCGAGTCCTTTTGAGTAAGTGTGATAGAATGGTCGACCGTGTTTTGATTCGTCGTCGGTCTCTTGCCTCAGTTTTCAAGATGCCGGGAACTAGTCATGCAAGTGTTCATCTAGCCAAGCCAAACCCGAATGGTAATGATCTAGTCCTAGCTGCGGTCATCTGTGTCCAAACAAGTCAGGACCCAACTTATGCTCGCCTCAACGCCATTAAAGGCTGATTGTTGCCGTAGAAACTAGCCTTCCTCATGTAGACATTCCTGATGCTAGTGTGCATGATAACATTCCACCCTTTGTGGGACAACCGGAAGTCAATACCCCACCAATTATTACTGAAGCTGAAAAGCGACTCCAATACCTGGAGGAGCAACTAATGTACCTCAAAGGGGATGACATGTACAGGGAAAATAATCGCAAATATGAAGCCGTAAGTACTTAGTTGCCAACCAACTTCAACATAACTGACATCCCAAAGTTCAAGGGGCACCAGAACCCTTTGAATCACATTCGTGCCTTAAAATATTATATGTCAATCAACGGTATCAAACCCGAGATGTTCTTAAGGATCTTTCCTTCATCTCTCGACACCATTTCTAAGAAGTGGTTCTATTATCTTGAACATAATAAAATTGCGACCTGGGATGATGCCCCAATCGAGTTCACCAAGCAATACCCAGACAATGCTGAGATTCAAGTCAATATGTGTACTCTAGAAGTTCTTACCCGAAATGAGAAAGAAGGTTTCACCGACTTTCTAAGTAGGTGGAGGAAGACTACCACACAAGTAGTTGAACGTCCAGATGAAGCTACTCTTTTAGGAAAGTTCGTGGACAATTGAGACCCGTTTATGCAAACCACCCGAGATACCAAAACATAAAATCTTTCAAAGATTTAACAGTGCTAGGAACAAGAATTGAAGACGACATCCGAAAGGGGCTCTTGTCCTAAACGGTAGGTTGCGGATATCAAGGCTCAACGAATCGTTCTTTTGGCTCTACTAACAAGACCGATGAAGTCAATCTTGTCAAATCCTCTAAAAAGAACAACCCACAAAGGAAATTCACAAGCATCGGTGATATATATTCGAATGCCTTGAAAAGGTTGATACAGCACGACAAGCTCCAACTAATAGGACCTACGCGTGACCCACAGAAGAAAACTACATTTTGGGATAAGAGCGCATACTGCGAATATCATAGGGGAAAAGGATATGATACAAACAAATGCTACAAATTGAGGCATGTCATTCAAGATATGATTGAAGATGCTCGTCTACCCATACCTCCTGGAAGCAAGCCTAACAATACTCAGAATCATCTTGGAGTTCTGATGATTACAGATGAAGAATCCACCTTGGATTGTTCACACCTCATCTCCCCAGTCGAAGATGAAATTCATATGTTGGAAAATGAAGGAAAATACTCCACCATTTATCCTACCATCGACGACTTTATCGCATGGGCTAAGAGTGTAAGTAGGGAAGTTTCAGAGCTCGAAACCATCGTAACATCCCTACGCACCCCAGACACTGTGCCTCAGAAAAGCGTTCCAGTTCTATCTCAAGAGTGTACAATGCAAGAAGTGATCACAACATGTGATTATCTAGTCGGGCGAATAATCAGTTTGGAAGCCGAAATTGTCAGATTGAGAGAACTCAATACCGTCAACGGAATATTGGCCGATGAGGATGAGGATGAATAAATCACGGGACATCATTAAGTCAAAGATAGTAAAGACATGGTCAAGGCTTGCGAAGATCAAGATATAGACTATCTTACTCGTTCAGGGCGTCCTTATCAAAATGTCCCTCAAAATGGTCCTACCATTAATGGTCCAGTTGCTAACACCAATGTTGTCACCCTAAATGATGGCGAAAATACATCTACCGACCTTCTACTGAAACAACTATAAAAGAAAAAGGTTGATCTTTAAGTCTGCCAGTTAGTTGTGAGTTCATTTGCCTATCGCCAAGCTTTATTACCACCATTGGCAAAGTTGAATGTAGCACACGACTCTACACATGACGACGTAGTCAACTTGGTCCTCCAAGACTCAAATAAGCTAAGTAACCCAATTACTTTTTCAGATGAGGATTTGCCTCCTTTCGGCGCCAGTCACAATCTCGATCTATATATCACAATCATATGCGTAAAGAAGAACATACCATGACTTTGGTAGACGATGGCTCCGCAGTCAACGTCATACCACTAAAAATAGCACGTAAATTGGGCATGAAAGAATGAGATTGGGCTCATACCAACTAATGTGTTCGAGCATATGATGGAACACGACGTAAGGTAGTAGGGCTAACCAACCTCACTGTAGCCACTGGGCCAATTGAGCGAAAGGTTAACTTCCAAATTGTGGACATCGAAGCATCTTTTAATATACTTCTATGGAGGCCTTGGATTCACGCTTCTAAAGCGGTAACATCCACCTTGCACCAGAAGATCAAAATTCCTCTAGATGGCAAAGTAGTGACGATCACTTCGTCACCTATCAAGGCTCTAATAGAGAAAATGTCAAGCAACCATGTAGTCACAGATCTAGTATATGAGCTTGGAGGATTTAAGAGCATAAATCTCGTAGAGAGTGAATTGGCACCTCTATACTTCGACCCATACTCCAACTTAGTGGTCAAGCACATATTCAAATCCCAGGGATACTTCCTAGGAATGTCATTGAACCCCATCAGCAAGAGTACCTTTGCACTTTACAAAAAGGGGGAATTCCGGAAATACACCATTAGGATTGGGAAACAAACCCATGAAGGAAGAAACCCTAGAAATGGATACTTCGTTAGAGAGGGGAGTCAAGAATACTTTCACGGATTTCCCGAACCATGGCACTATAAGGGAATACAATTAGCTGGAATCGAGGTCTCCCACGGTTGCTACTTTATCCCTCAGAAACGGTTCCTACCGTCAAAACCCGTCAAACACCTTGTTTAGACGAGCAACCCGTTAGTCTTCTATTTGGGGAGGATCGATTCGTCAGAGCTGCACAGGATGAGATCATTACCATGATACTTATGGAACAATCACTTCAACCCTACGACATTGATTACATACGCTGGCTCAAGTCAGCCAAACGGATGGAGGAAGTCGATCAAGTGGACTAACAATCAAGGAGAGCTCTTCAAGGTCAGTACAGGAGAAAGAGAGATGTTCAAAAGAAAACCAGGAGACAATGAATTGAAGTCAGATTCGGAGTCGGAGTCAGAGCATGAGTCTAGCGAAGTTCCTAGAGAGTCTCCTCATGTCGTCACCCCTCATCCCTTTGTTCCTCATAGCGTAACATCAAATAATAACAGCAGTTTGGGGAATGTCCCAACAACTGTTCCCTTACCGCCACTGACTACTGAACATATGGCCTCTTTGTTTCAGCTATTTTCAAAATTTAATATGAATAAATCGGATTATGCTTACTCCTTGTGTTGTTCTGAATGCAATTCTATTTACGATGATAATGAGGATGATCATGACCCAGACTCGATCTAATTACCTCCTTATATAATTAAACAAATACTACAGGAAGGGGAAGGGGCACCAGTCATAGAAAATACCGAACCTATCGATATAGGAATTGAACTAGAACCCTGAAAACTTTGGATAGGTACGACTTTAAACCCAACCGAAAGGGCTAGTTTCATCGACGTCGTACACGAGTTCAAAGAAGTTTTTGCTTGGTCTTACAAGGACATGCAAGGGATCGACATAGATATTGAAGAACACCAAATTCCAATAAAACCAGGTTTCAAACCAGTAAAGCAGAAGTTTCGTCGAATGAAGACTGAATGGGCTCTTAAGATCAAAGAAGAAGTCGATAAGCAATTCAAAGCTGGGTTCATCAAAGTTTCCGAGTACTCTCACTGGGTGGCTAACATAGTCCCTGTACCAAAAAAGGATTGGCGAATCCGGGTTTGTGTTGATTTTAGGGACACTTGAACAAAGCAAGTCCCAAGGACGATTTCCCTTTACCACATATCGGCATATTGGTTGATAATACAACAGATCATGCGTTGTTATCCTTCATGGGTGGGTATGCCGGGTATAATCAGATCAAGATGGCCAAAGAAGATATGTATAAGACAACTTTCGTCACACAATAGGGCATATATTGCTTCACTGTTATGCTATTTGGGCTAATTAATGCCGGAGCTACATATCAACGTACCGCGACCACGTTGTTACATGATATGATGCATAAAGAAGTAGAGTTGTACGTAGATGATATGATTGTCAAGTCTAAGGACAGGAAGGGGCACATCGACAACTTTCACAAGTTCTTCCTCAGATTGAACAAATACAACATGAGACTCAATCCTTGGAAATGTGCATTTGGAGTAACATCAGGCAAACTTCTGGGATATGTCGTCAGCCAGAATGGAATATAAATCGATCCATCCAAGATCAAGGCCTTAATCGAAATGTCACAGCCTTAAAAAGAGAAGGAGGTTAGAGGATTCCTGGGCAAGGTACCGTATGTGAGCCGGTTCATATAAAAACTCACTATGATCTTAGAAACTATTTTCAAAAAGCTAAAGAAAACAGATCATACCATATAGGATGACGATAGTCAAAAAGCATTTGACAGGATTAAGGATATATTGGCCAAGCCACCAGTGTTGATGCCTCTTCATAGAGATCAACCTCTTAGTTTATATCTCACACTCACAGAAACTGTCATGGGGGCTATGCTTGCACAGACCTTTGGAAAAGAAGAAAGAGCTATCTACTATCCTAGTAAGATGTTCTTAGAATATGATCAGTGTAAATACACACCTCTCGAAAAGACATGCTTAGGTCTTGTGTGGGCAACAAAGAAGCTACACCACTACATGCTTAGCTACTCTGTCAAGGTGTACTCTAAAATGGACCCCGTCAAATACCTTTTCTAGAAACTTATTCTCAACAGACATTTGGAAAGATGCACCTTAATGCTCTCAGAGTTCGATCTCAAGTATGTACCTCTGAAGGTCATAAAGAGACGCGCCGTTGCTGAGTTTGTTTGCAGATAATCCTATCAACGATGCCCAAGCATTAGACATGTGGTCCTTTCGAGACGAGGACAAACTACGGACTTATGTAGACTCATGCGTCCTTTATTTTGATGACGCTTCAAATTTAAGAGGATTTAGAGTGGGAGTATTGCTCATTTCTCCTGAAGGTGAGCATACACCACTATCTGTCAAAATCGAATTCGAGGTGACAAATAACGCAGCAGAATATGAAGCTTGCGTCATTGGCCTACAAGCAGCAATCAGCTTAGGCATTAAGAATCTTCGAGTTCATAAAGACTCCTCCTTGATCATTAACCTAGTTACAGGATCTTGGAAAATTTGAAGTGAAAGTCTAGCACCCTATCAGGCTATGATAGATCAGGTCGCCTAATTCTTTGATCAAGTCACTTATCTACATTTACCTCGCTAAGAGAATCAATTCGCAGACGCTCTTGCGAAACTTGCAGCCTTGATCAATATGCCATACAACATGATCGAAATGCCTTTATGTATCGAACGACGGTCACAACCAGCCTATGTGCACCAGCTTACAGATGAGGAAGAAAGCCCAGAGGAACCCTGGTTCCAAAACATTCTAAATTTCAAACTCAGTTAATTATGTTTACAAAGAGTTGTAAAATAAATTAACTGAAAATTGTGGGAGCCATTATATATCGATATAATGGTAAAATATCACTTAAATGTTGAATGTATATTGGTTATTAATTTGAGTCATATAATTGTTATATGATCAAATTAACACTTAATTATATAAGATAATTAAGCATATGATTAAAAGTATTTGTGGGACAAATATCAAAAATCAAAATGGACTACATTTCACCATGTGGACCAAAATTGTAGTGGAAAAACACAATGATGATTGTTCATTTCTTGTATCACACTATAACATATTGATTATGACATATTATGACATGAACATGATCATAATCAATCCTACACACTACCTATTTGCATGAGAATAAAAATAAGCAAAATAAGCACCTCGGGATAAGCTGGGGGCTCGACGCCTGCCACCTCGATCTCCTGCAAAGATCAAATGGCTCAGTAACTTACAATCGTTCGTCACTTCTCAAATCAATTCAAAAAAAACAAAATTAAGCAATGCTTACCACTATCGGCAAGTACGCCAGTCTCTGGTGAACGAACACGGAATTTTCCCCGCCAAGAAGAAGGAGGGCGTCCCTACGCGCGCCAGCTAAGTCAGCCTCTCTCTTAACGTCAGAAGGCTTCCTAAACATCAACCCTGGAGGATCGATGGGGACCGTGAAGGTGTCACGAGAGCACTGCCGAGTCAAACGCTCGCCCAAGTACCACACAAGTCCCATAGGCGTCCTCAGCAATAAGCGACCGGAGCTCCTAGGACGTAGGACCTCGGCCACGAAAGCCGGAGCATTCGGGAAGTCCTCCCAGGGTTTGGGAACCCACTAAAATGAAGAAACGAAGGAGTCATACAAATGATCATTTTCAGATAAAAGACAGAAAAGAAAGAATCAGAATTACTTACGTGCTCTAACTGCAGGGCATTCACACCCCTCCGACAAACGTCGTAGGAAGAACGCTAGCTCTTCCCACGACATACCACTCAGTCCCTCACGAATGGGTACGCTCTCGGGTCCGGCTCTGTCCTCTTGGGCGCGAAGGCCGGAAAGTAGGAGTACACCCACGCCTGCAAACGAAATATTGATCTATGGCCCTCATGTAGCGTGTGAGGACCGTAAAACCAGGAGTAACCCAGTCCTAGTGACCTAGGCTACTCAAATCAGACAGAAAGGGAAGAAGCTTCGTCGACAGCCTCTCCCCCTTGTCGCCGAATTAAATCAAAGACAAGAACCACCACAACCAAAGGCGAGCCCTCTGCTCAGCTGCACAAGAAAGAGGAGGCACCATCTCCCCACCTATCCTCACTCACGCCGGGGTCCTACCCGTGAAGTAGTCCATGACGTAAGAGCTCGGAACTCGGAAGGTTCCAGCCGATCAACGTCCTCGCCTCCTCTGAGTCCGCCCTCATGGCCGTCAACAACCACTGCAATGTCTCCTTTCCACACGGCAGACCCGAGATCATGTTGTAATCCTCCAAAGTAACCCCGACCTCTCTGAAATACAAGTGGAAGGTCGAAGTCTTGTCCTACTACCAGTCAAGAAAGGCCCGAATTAGGCTAAGGTTAGCCTGAATCTTCCTTGCCTTGATCGTCTCTCCAAAGGCTCTAGCTCGACGAGGGTCCTCTCCTCCCCCGTTAGTCTCTCGTAGGCCTCCATCATCGTCGTATAGCCGGAGAAAGACCTCATGTTCCCGGCATCCTGCATCAATTCAAATCAAAAGTCCTCATTAGGTTAAATATATGAGAAATGAAACGACAAACAGATAAGAAGAATGACAAACGGAGGCTTACCATACTCCGCGTCGTCCGGTAAGAAAAGTGGCTCTCCGCCACCCAAATGAGATGTCTACCATCCCACTTGTCAACCCACTCAGGTGCGCTCACTAGTTGGCGTCCACTTCGTCCTACGTTGGCCCTCCTCGGGACCAACTCTGCGTCCTCGACCTCTTCAAATACCTCTGCCGGTATCTCTTCTCCCACGTGAAAAGAAGAGGGGTCAATGTCTACGTCCAAAGGGGCTTCCCCTGACGTAGAAGGAACTTCACCTGCAAAACCGAAGCCAGGTCAAGTCGTTTCAAGCATTTTCAAGACATGTCAAATATTTTCAAACTCTAAAAGGAAATTTTCCTGTCATCTTTGGCCACTTCTTCCAAAACCAGACTACACATGTAAGGGTTGGGCCAACTCAAATCTAATACAAAACCTATTCACGGGTTTGAGTCGAAAATTCGCAGCATTTTGCTATATTAGCGGTTATGCCCTAGAAAAGAGTCCTGCAGAAGTTGTCGCAAATAAAAAATCCAACACCACAACAAGTTTACCCATTACACAAGGGTTCCAAAACATTAAATGTCATCCAAAATAGACAATCTTAAGGGTGTTTTCGAAGCGATTTTCGAATTAGATGTGTGACCGTCTTATTTGTTCAAAACTTGACGAAAATGCAAAAAGAATACATGGTTATGTTCCTTACAATGCCAATTGTTCATTTTTAGTATCAATTTCTATCATACAACTCAAATGGAGGTAAACCTCCAAATTTTCGGAATGTTCAAGGGGAGGAACCCTAATTTCCGACTCTAATTCAATCAAAAGCAAGAAACTAAAGCAAAGATAAGATACATACCTCGATTAGTCATGTTTTATGGCTTGATTTGATCAAGTCTTGACGGAGTTTGGTTGGAATTTGAGAGAGTTTTCGAAGGTTTTGTATTTGGAAATATGAAATAGAATTACGTCTGTCGCGCTTTTACTCTGACAGGACAATCACTGGAAATGACGCAGCACTTGCTGCGCCTCTTCCAACAATCGCCGCTCATGCTGCGCTAACTCCCCAGCATACATTCTCTTTAATTTGAAAGTTCGTTACGAGTTGGTTAATTGTGGGCCCAAATCTTGTGCGCCTCTTCTCCGACATCTTATTTCACGTGCTTGGTTCTTTTCCAAGACCCGCGCTTTGACAGGCTTCAAAACCGTCACATGATGTTATCATCTTATTTCACGTGCGTAGATGACGACCAAGGGGTAGACACAACTGCTTGAGCTATCACTTGACGACGAACTTACGAACTATCATAAACCGTTTCGCATACCAAACATGCGGCCCAATCATCACTGGGTGGTTGGCGAAAGGTGTAGATTCGAGGTATCCACACTTGGTTCAGACCCTTTGAGCCGCCTCGCGTCGCCATAGTCTCATGTTGTAATCTTCGATTGACCTGGTGGTTCTACTTTTGCCTTGTCCAAGTCTCAGCCAAAGTGGGGGCTCTGAAGATACCTCAGTTCTACACCTTCTGCCAGCCACCCAGTGATGATTGGGCCGCATGTTTGGTACGCGAAACAATTTGTGACAATTCATAAGTTTATCGTCAAGTGATAGTTCAAACACTTGTGTTTACCTCTTGGTCGTCATCTACGCACCAGTACGGTCGTTTTGACAATCATTAGAGTTCATTTGAAGGCCGAGTCGAAAACCTCTTCATTTTCTAGAAATCGTTTTAAAATGCCGAGTCGGAACGCTTTAGAATTTTCTGGATATTTATTAAATCTTCAAATTCGATCTTTTTTTGGTAAAATATATCTCGTATCTTTTTAAAAGTGAAGTATAGATGTACCGCACCTCCATAATAGAAACGTGGAAATCTTTCTTCCGCAGAAGGACACCTCTAGGGAAATAACGCAACAGGTGCTGCATCCCTTTGGAGGATCACCGCTCCCGTTGCGCCCCTTCCCCAACGTGTTTTCTCCGTTTTCAGAATATTTTCGTGATAAGTTTGTGTTATTCAAAAACTCTTCATCTTTTTAGGCACGCGAGTGTTCTACCCTTATATTCTCTCTTTGGATTCTAGACTTTGCTCTAAGCTTTCGACATCTACGTACTTGATCAATCGACCCTGTAACTTCAGATCCTTCTGAGTACCCGTCACGTTGCATGACCGACCCATTTGACACGATCAATCAACTAATTCAACCAATTTAAATCTTCTAACGAGGGCACTTTCTACGTACATTGGAGTCGAGCAATCACTAAACGTTAACTTAGTTAATCTTGTTTCGTCAAACATGTAAGTCTGAGGTTGTAAGTCAAGTCCTTTATTTGTATTTATTTTTTCTGTTCAATTAACATCAGATTCACGTCAGAATTAAGTTCTAAATCAATTTTCAAAACAAAACCTTTTTTTACAAAACCATTTTTTACAAAACTTTTTTAGTAGACGTCATAGGTCGAGAAGAAACGTAGTAGCAGCTGCGCCTTCTGAAAGGATCGCAGGGCATGTTGCGCCTCTTACAGAGGTTGCCCTGTTCGTGCTCTTCTTCTTCTTCCTTTCGTTCCTGTGATTTTGTTATTTTATTCCTTTTTTTATAGTCTTTCATGTCAAACGTTTCGTCTTTAAATCAAAATTGGGTCTTGGAGGTTCGATTTTTTTATATCAAGTCTTTGGAATTCATTATTGATACAAATTATAGTATAATTAATATATTAAATCATTTCTATTCGAGTTATAGGTCAATAATAAACCCTAAATATACCAAAGAACGTTAACTACTCGCGATTCTAACTTCATAGTCATAATTCAGCTCAAGAACGGACGCAATGAGCCCTGCGTCTCTTCCAGAGAACACAGCTGTTGTTGCGCCTGTTATGGGCTGAGTTCTGTCCTTGATATTCTTTTCTCGCTTTGCCGTAGCTTTAATTACGTAATTAACTAACTATTAGTCGTAATATCGCTCCTAATCTGTAATTTAGTTTTCAAATCTTTTGTAGAGTCTATTGATCGAATACGAAAGAGGGGGGGGGGGTGAATTGAGTATTAAAAACTAGCCCCACTTTTTCGATTTATATGATATGTAATTATTTATTTGATCTTATGAATTAAAATCAACTAATTAATTAATCAAAGTAAGCGCAAATAACGAAATAACGAAAAGTAAAGAGATATGAGAGAGGCACACGATTTTTGAAGTGGTTCAGTTTCACACGTTGAAACCTACGTCCACTATTCTCGATTAATAATTTTTAGTACCTTTCTACGGATTACAAAAATTACCAACCCACTCGTATAATCAACACTATGATTATAACTCAAGGTGAGTATCGCTAAATACTCTATACTATCTTACGCTAATAAGAAAGTACAATAAAACTCACACAAATTCCCGTTAAAGAATTGTAAGCTTATAATGATGTACTATTTTCCAATAACGTATTTTACTCAAGCGATTGATAATAATTGATGCACAACTCTTTTAAAAACAAACTCTAAAAATAATAAATATTTGCTCAAAGGTTTGCTTTAAAAACGATTTTGGAAAATCAACACAAGTAAAATAAATAGCCGTGTGAATGTAGTGTATTTCGTGTATTTTTGCAATTTGTATGTGAATGAGTATTTATAGAAGTAGAATCATAGTAGATCTAAAACCCTAGTATAATATTTAATAAAGATACTTATCTTATCATAAAATAATATTTGCTTATCTTTTAGAAATATCTTTATCTCAAAATATTATTTGTTTTATCTTATAGAAATATATTTATCTTGATATCTCAAAATATTGTTGTAAAGATATAGTAGAATCCTAGATTAGGTAAACTAAGGAAACAAACCTATGGAGGCCGGATTCCTAGATCACGAAACCCTAGGAGCACGAATCCCTAGGTGGCACAAACTAGGTTTTCACGAAACCCTAGATGGCTCAACCACTAGGTGGGCTAATTAGGTTAACAACAAATTGAGATAGAATATATTAGAAACCCTAGGTAGCATGACAACCCATAAGTTGTATTACTAACCAATAGAATCTCATAAATATATTCTCTATTAAAATAATTGATTAATATAAAAATAAAACTCTTTCACTTTTGAAAACATTTCAAAACATTTTATTTCCAAAATCATGCATCAATATTTTATCATCCAAAATCATAGGCTAAAGCTATAACTTTTGAACATAAAATCTCTCGAATGGAATAGTTACCGAATGACGACCTATACTATCTAATCTTCACAAAGATCTTCAGTATACGGATCATCTCTTCATCTTGATCACAAAGACCCTTCATCTCGAGTCTTGTGTAGTTTGATGTAGATCTTGTTTGAAGCGATTTTCCTTAAAGTTATGCCTAGTTAGCTATAACTTCCAAGTTCACTTCCAAAGTTATTCCTGAAGTTGGTATAACTTTGTCTCACAGACTTTATCAAAGTTATGCCTAACTTTGATCTTTCTTCTCATAATTGTTGCTAGCTATAATAAGACTAAAGCACACAATTACACGCATATGATAGATCGAGTAAAACATATTATTACATAAACACATGTCATTATCAAAACTATGAAATTGGTCCAACAAATTCCCCCTTTTTGATGATGACAAGTCTCATATGATTTCCTCTTAACAATGTGACTAAGTATAGTTCCCCCTCAACAAAGCACTCCAAAGTTATAGCAACTTTGATCGCAAGAACAAAACAACTTAGCCAAAGTTATAGCTTGAGAGAATTTAAGAGATAACGAGTCTTGACAAGGAGCAAACTTAAGCAAAGACTCAAATCATATCATTTCTTCCCCCTCTTGGCATCATTGAAAAGACAAGAACAAAGACATGAAATGACTAGAATAACACATGTCAAGGCAAGAAATAGATATGCAAAATACGCAATATAACACGATATATATCAAGCAAAATAAAATGCAAATGTTAATTAAAACTACAAACCACAAAATAAACTGTTTAGTGCCATTGGGCCGAATAGAACAATGTCAAAATAAGCCAAAATGGGCCGAATAGGATTAGTAGTTTTAAGAAACAAACAACCAAGGATAGAAAAGCAAAGCATTATGGGTAGGTGGATGAGGCTAGGGTGCTTTATAACCGGGCCTAGTGCGGTACTCAAGAGTGGAGAGACGGTCAAGGCAAGAAGACACATGAGTAGCTTGAGCGGTGAGGCAAACATCAAAGTTCCGAACTTTCAACGAAAGCGCCTCCGTCGCATCGTATATGGTCCGCATCCCCTCACGCATATCCGTCCCGCTCTTAACCAACGACCCGCCTTGGCTCACCAAGAATGTCATCCTATCCCTTTGCCTATACGCTTCTTGCTTACAATCGATAATGTTTCGTTCCAACTTAGCAAGGCGATCATCCACACCATCCATCCATGTCCTCGTCTCATGACTCACACCCGACCCACCTTGGTCACGGGTTGAGTTTGAGGAGCCCATTGCTACGGCTTGAACAACCGTATCCAACACCGTCTCAATTTTCTTATCCTGCGCATCCAAGCGCTCCATGATACTACCAATGAACATATCCAATTTTGACTCGATCCCGGAAAAATCAGCCCCACCTGACTGCAAACCAACCGGACCTCCCTTTACCAAAAACAACAATTCCGAACCATTAGCATCCAACTTCATAAACTTCAAGAACATATCACACATTTCATCTTTTACGGTGACCCCATAATTTTGCACATTAACAACTCCCTTCGACTCTAAGAGCCGTGACAACCACATGCCATACGGCAAATCAAGAGTAGAGTAAGTTTTGTCTTCGGTCACCGAGAAAGCGGTTTGTGAAATACGATTAAAGACAAGAGAAGGTAAATTAACCCGGTTTTCTTCCAACCAATGCTTAACGACCAACATCTCATAGCATGCAATTTTGTCACGTCCGCCCCGTCACGGAATCACGGTATTCCATAAAAAATTTAACAGAAATTTCAGTTTAGGAGACACACTACCAGCCAACACGCAAATCGACACCGTCGCCCCAACATCAAAATACTGCTTAACCTCCAGCTTAGCCATGTCCGTCAGTTCTTCCCATGACGTACTCGGATTGATTTTGATTCCATCATCAGGAACCGAAAACATAGTACAAAAGTCCGTCACGGAAATCGAAACTGAACGGCCATTTATGACGGCATGCAACACTTCATTGTCTAAAGAAACAGAAGAAAAGAACTGAATTACCTCAATCGGATACACCGGACCCGAAAACTGAGCTACCGTTTCCCATTCTTGGAAATTCAGAAAATCAGAAAAGAATCCCAAAGCCCTATACTTGTCACACCAAGCCTTAGGATAATACCGACCACCGTGTATTCCATATTGAGCAACCCGGTTCACAAGTTTTCTTTCGTCTTTTGTAAGACGGAGTTTATCAATCCCCGAAGATGTTTCTTGAGGCGTAAAATCATGGAGGGTGACCCGTGTACATGCCTCGGGTACCGTGTCAGTTGTTTCGACCGAAGGTTCTTCTTGGACTCTACCTTTGCCTTTATTTAACCGTCTTATTTTTGTACCCTCAAGACCCGCACTCGACTCGGTTTGGTTTTGGTTGGGTGATGGTTGTGTAGGAGGAGAAGAGGTATTTTTAGGCATACTTGGCTTGGGAGTTTTTGGGTTTGGATTTTTGGAGAGTTTTGTTCTAGTGGAAGCCATTGTTGAAGGTTGAAGGTTTGGGTGATTTGTGTTTTGTTTGGGTATGGAAGCCGTGAGGAAGGAGAAGGGGTAGTAAAAATTGTTTGAGTTATTAAAGTGGTAAAAGTAATAGGTGTAAGAGGGTAATTATGATTGTGTAAGGGTAGGTTTTGCTTTTGTACTTGTGCACATGGGTGTGCCGTCCCAATTTGTCTTTCCCTTTTTCTTTTTTTCTTTTTTTTATTTGAATTTGGGAAGGAAAAGAATCTTGGTGGTTATTTTTGTTGGGATATGGTAAGGATAGAATTTGGTAAATAAAAAGATATGGAAAGGTAATATTTATTTGAAAATTTCGGTTAACATGAAATACATGGGTAGAATTTGGCTCAATTTTGGAAAGTGAATAAGATAGGTTTTTGGCAAATATGTGGTTCATAATTCAATTTCCATAAAACACTAAATATGCAAGATACTTACGTAAAATATATTATATTAAACACAAATATACTAGCAATGAAATATGCGGACACAGTCATATAATCTCGTCTTAATCTAGCCAGTCACGCAGGTTCACAAAATACATAAGATGAATTTAATTGCTACCGATTAAACCAATTTCCAACCGCAAAATCTCAAAACGTCTTCTCGCTAACGCCTTTGTTAAAATGTCAGCCCATTGAACGTCAGTACTACAAAATTCGAGTTTAATGTTGCCCTTTTCTACATGGTCACGCAAAAAATGATGTCTAAGGTCTATATGCTTAGTACGAGAATGCTGAGCTGGGTTCTTAGAAATAACAATAGCACTCGCATTATCACAGAAAACAGGCATACAACCAACATTAACACTATAATCACATAGTTGTTGCTTTAACCAAAGTAGTTGAGAACATACCAGTCCTGCAGCGATATATTCGGCTTCTGCAGTAGACAATGCAACCGAATTTTGCTTCTTTGAGCCCCACGTTATTATGCAAGGTCCAACAAACGTAGCAAATCCAGATGTACTTTTTCTATCTAGAGAACATCCTGCATAATCTGCATCTGAATATCCTACTAGATCGAAATTACACTCAAGTGGATACCACAAATATAAATTAGATGTACCAATTAAATATCGCAAGATATGTTTAACTGCAATCATATGTGATTCCTTAGGACATGATTGAAATCTAGCGCAGACACATACACTTAACATAATGTCAGGTCTACTTGCAGTTAAATATAATAAAGAACCAATCATACCTCGATATGTAGTCTCATCTACGGACTTACCATTTTCGTCTAAGGTCAACTTTTTGTCAGTTACCATAGGCGTGTCCATTGGATGAGCGTTTTCCATACCAAATTTTATGATTAGCTCCTTGACATATTTTTGTTGGTGAATCTTTATCCCTTCTTTGGTTTGTTTAATTTGCAATCCTAGGAAGAACTTCAATTCTCCTATCATGCTCATTTCAAATTCAGAGGTGAAAAGATCTGAAAAATACTTGCACAATTTATTGTTAGGAGAACCAAAAATAATATCGTCTACATAAATTTGAGCAACAAGTAAATCATAACCCTCGGATTTTAGAAATAAGGTTTTGTCGACAGATCCTCTCTTAAAATTGTTTTGTAATAAAAATTTAGATAATCTGTCGTACCAAGCCCTAGGTGCTTGTTTCAAACCATATAATGCTTTATCGAGTTTAAAAACATGGTCTTGAAATTTGCTATTCAAAAATCCAGGAGGTTGTTCAACAAAAACATCTTCTTCCAAATAACCGTTAAGAAATGCAGTCTTAACGTCCATTTGGAATAATTTCATTCCTTTATGAGATGCGAAGGCGATGAGCAAGCGAATAGCTTCAAGTCTTGCTACTGGAGCGAATGTCTCGTCATAATCAATCCCTTCTTGTTGATTATAACCTTGAACGACCAATCGAGCCTTGTTACGAACTATAACTCCTGAATCATCCAGTTTATTTCTAAATACCCATAGAGTACCAATCACAGTTCGATTAGAAGGTCGTGGCACAAGGTGCCATACTTTATTGCGTTCGAACTGTTGAAGCTCCTCTTGCATAGCCACAATCCAGTCGGATTCTGCAAGAGCTTCCTTGATGTTGGTAGGCTCTATGGTAGATAGAAATGAATAGAATTAACAAAAGTTATTTAATGTTCGCCTCGTTTGAACTCCTTTAGTCAAACTTCCTAGGATACTATCCATAGGATGAGAACTCTTATGTTTCCATTTCTTAGAGTTCCTAGGCTCATCATCATCTGATGAACTCTCATTTTCCTCAAATGATTCAGAATCAAGATTGGTTCCCCCTGAGTTGGACTCTGGGGGTATAGCTGAAGTTGGTACAACTTCAGTTACACCATCTTGGTTCTGGTTCAAAGTTATAGCATCATCAGCTATAACTTCAGTTTCCTTTTCCTTGTTTTGAGAAGAGACATTCGTATCATCAACAATTGTCTCAGTTTTCTGTTCAAGGTCATTTGCGGATTTATCAAGTTCATCATTGATTCCTTCAATAACTTCTTCATTATTTTCTGGCACGTCATCTCTGGAGAGGCGAAAGTCTGGATCATTCATGTCCTCTTCTTCATTCTGTTCAACTTGTTCAAGCACACTATCTTCATCAAATACAACATGAACACTTTCTTCTATGCACAGGGTTCTTTTGTTAAAAACTTTGAAAGCTTTACTATGATTAGAATAACCAACAAACACAGCTTCGTCACTTCGTGGATCAAATTTGCTCAAATTACTTTTCCATTATTATGGACAAAACATTTACTCCCGAAGCAACGAAGGTGAGCTATATTGGGTTTTCTCCCTCTTAAAAGTTCATAGGGAGTCTTTTTGAGAATAGGTCTAATCATAGCTCTATTGTGCACAAAGCATGCAGTACTTATGGCTTCTGCCCAAAAGCTCTTAGGAAGGCCACTACACAAAAGCATAGTGTGGGCCATGTCCTCTAATGTTCTATTCATACGTTCCACGACACCATTTTGTTGTGGGGTTCGTGGTGCAGAAAAGTATGTCCTACACCATTCTCCCTACAATATTCTATAAAAGCTTGATTATCAAATTCGGTGCCATGATCCGTACGAATGGAAACTAACTTTTTATCATACTTGTTTTGGGCGAGCTTCATAAGTACTACAAACTCATCGAAAGTTTCATCTTTAGTAAATAGAAAGATAGGCCATACATACCTGGAGTAGTCGTCGACTAGGACGAATACGTACCTTGATCCACCGCGGCTTCTAACTTTCATAGGTCCACATAGATCCATGTGTACCAACTCAAGTGGACGATCTGTACTTACTACTCGTTTCGGTTTGAATGAAAATCTAACTTGTTTACAACGGGCACATGAGTCACACATCTTTTCTTGTTCGAATTTGATTGAGGGTAGACCCTCAACTAAATCCCAAGACTTAAGTTTCTTTAAAATCGTTGGACTGATGTGTGCAAACCTCTTGTACCACAAGCATGAATCATCCACAGTGACTTTCATGCACGTAAAGGAACTTGTAGTGACTTTGTTTAAATCAATCATATACTCGTTCCGTTTACGTAGACCTTCTAAGATAACATTGCTAGTTCCTTCAACTATGATACGACAAACATTTGAATGAAAAACGACTTTGTTGCCTTTGTCACATAGTTGAGAGATACTTAGCAAGTTATGCTTAAGGCCATCTACAAGATATACGTTATTGATAGCATGTGAAGAAGATATACCAATCTAACCTACACCGATTATGTTGCCCTTCTTGTTGTCTCCAAAGGTGACCTTGCTACCGTTGAAGGGTTCTAGTGAAAGAAAAAGATTCTTGTTTCCAGTCATGTGTCTCGAACATCCACTGTCGAGATACCATAGATTGTTTTCTTTCACTATTATCTGCAAGAGAATCAAATACAGCTTTTAGGTACCCACGCTAAGTTGGGTCCTTTATGGTTAGTGACTCTGTATATTTGATCCTTCCTAACCCATACCTGTTTGACAATTCTTTTCTTCTTAGGATAGGGTTTGCTAGGTTTATTATATTGATTATTGTTACGACGCACAGTAGGTTTAAACGACTGCTTCTGATTCACATTAGGTTTAGATTTTGAAGGTACAGATGTGTAATCGAAAGCCATGTCATAAAACCACCTGAACTCATTGTTTCTAATCTCATCACGTTGAGATTCAGGTTCTGACTCATTAACACTAGACACGTCATGCTCTTTCACAAAATCAGTTTGATTTTTGTTATCGTTGACATATTTGACACAATTATCTTTAACATGACCGTTGTGACCACAATAGTTGCAAATCAGATATTCTGAAAGATTGACATACTTCCTTCTTCTGAAATCACGGTCAGAAGGAGTGGATTTGCACTTATCGTGGTCTCTACGACTATAGCATTCATGACCTAGACCCATCTTCATGTTATTATTAGATTGTTCGGTAAGGAAGTCTAAGACCTTCTGACTTCCTTCCCACTTATCATGAACTTTTCGTGCATGTAAAAGCAATTCCTTCAAAGACTGAATTTCTTTTTCACACGACGAATGATCAACATTCGAGTCTTTGGAGGGATTGTTCTTTTTGAAATTTTCACGAAAATCATTGAAACGTTTGTTCAAGATAAGTTTCTCCTCATTATGGTGACTTTTGGCTTGAGAGAATTCAGCCTTCAAATCTTTCAATTGCTGAGAAAGAAAAGAGTTTACTTTCTCATGATCAAGAATAACAACTTCCTTTTCCTTAGCTTGAGATTGTAAAAGCTCATTGACTTTCTTCAATTCTAAAGTTATAGCTTCATTAGCTATAACTTTGGCTTGAAGATGCTTAATGTTGAGCTTCAACTCTGAGATTATAGCTTCATTAGCTATAACTTTAGACTCAAGAGCTTCTTTCTCAACATTTGTCTTGTATGAAGTTATAGCTGAAGTTGCCATAACTTTAGACTTGAGCTTTTTAGCTTTGGCCTT
>JAIUZE010048179.1:0-13096 GCA_022085475.1 Heliosperma pusillum
ATCATTGAAAAGACAAGAACAAAGACATGAAACGACTAGAATAACACATGTCAAGGCAAGAATTAGATATGCAAAATACGCAATATAAGACGATATATATCAAGCAAAATTAAAATGCAAATGTTAATTAAAACTACAAACCACAAAAGATATTGTTAAGTGCCATTGGGCCGAATAGAACAACGTCAAAATAAGCCAAAATGGGCCGAATAGGATTAGTAGTTTTAAGAGTTAAACAACCAAGGATAGAAAAGCAAGGCATTTTGGGTAAGTGGATGAGGCTAGGGTGCTTTATAACCGGGCCTAGTGCGGTACTCAAGAGTGGAAAGACGATCAAGGCAAGAAGACACATGAGTAGCTTGAGTGGTAAGGCAAACGTCAAAGTTTCGAACTTTCAACGAGAGAGCCTCCGTTGCATCGTATATGGTCCGCATCCCCTCACGCATATCCGTCCCGCTCTTAACCAACGACCCGCCTTGGCTCACCAAGAATGTCATCCTATCCCTTTGCCTATACGCTTCTTGCTTACAATCGATAATGTTTCGTTCCAACTTAGCAAGGCGATCATCCACACCATCCATCCATATCCTCATCTCATGACTCACACCCGACCCACCTTGGTCACGGGTTGAGTTTAAAGACCCCACTGCCACGGCTTGAACAACCGTGTCTAATACCGTCTCAATTTTCTTATCCTGCGCATCCAAGCGCTCCATGATACTACCAATGAACATATCCAATTTTGACTCAATCCCGGAAAAATCAGCCCCACCCGTCGGCAATCCAACCGAACCTCCTTTGACTAAAAATAACAACTCCGGACCATTAGCATCAAGCTTCATAAATTTCAAGAACGTATCACACATTTCATCTTTTACGGCGACCCCATAATTGTTCATATTAACACCTCCCTTCGACTCTAAGAGCCGTGACAACCACATGCCATACGGGAAATCAAGAGTAGAGTAAATTTTGTCTTCGGTCACTGAGAAAGCGGTTTGTGAAATACGATTAAAGACAAGAGAAGGTAAATTAACCCGGTTTCCTTCCAACCAATGCTTAACTACTAACATCTCATAGCATGCAATTTTGTCACGTCCGCCCCGTCGCGGAATCACGGTATTCCATAAAAAATTTAACAGAAATTTCAGTTTAGGAGACACACTACCCGCCAACACACAACTCGACAACGACGCCTCAACATCAAAATACTTTTTAACTTCCAACTTAGCCGTGTCCGGCAGCTCATCCCATGACGTACTTGGATTGATTTTGATTCCATCATCAGGAACCGAAAACAGAGTACAGAAGTCCGTCACGGAAATCGAGACTGAACGGCCATTAATGATGGCATGCAACACTCCATTGTCTAAAGAAACAGAAGAAAAGAACTGAATTACCTCAATCGGATACACCGGACCCGAAAACTGAGCTACCGTTTCCCATTCTTGGAAATTCAGAAAATCAGAAAAGAATCCCAAAGCCCTATACTTGTCACACCAAGCCTTAGGATAATACCGACCACCGTGTATTCCATATTGAGCAACCCGGTTCACAATTTTTCTTTCGTCTTTTGTAAGACGGAGTTTATCAATCCCCGAAGATGTTTCTTGAGGAGAAAAATCACGGAGGGTGACCCGTGTACATGCCTCGGGTACCGTGTCAGTGGTTTCGACCGAAGGTTCTTCTTGGACTCTACCTTTGCCTTTATTTAACCGTCTTCTTTTCGTACCCTCAAGACCCGCACCCGACTCGGTTTGGTTTTGGTTGGGTGATGGTTGTGTAGGAGGAGAAGAGGTATTTTTAGGCAAACATGGCTTGGGAGTTTTTGGGTTTGGATTTTTGGAGAGTTTTGATCTAGTGGAAGCCATTGATGAAGGTTGAAGGTTTGAGTGTTTGTGTGTGGGAGCCGTGAGGTTGATGAAGAGGGTAGTAAAAATTGGTTGAGTATTAAAGTGGTAAAAGTAATAGGTGTAAGAGGGTAATTATGATTGTGTAAGGGTAGGTTTTGCTTTTGTACTTGTGCACATGGGTGTGCCGTCCCAATTTGTCTTTCCCTTTTTCTTTTTTTCTTTTTTTTATTTGAATTTGGGAAGGAAAAGAATCTTGGTGGTTATTTTTGTTGGGATATGGTAAGGATAGAATTTGGTAAATAAAAAGATATGGAAAGGTAATATTTATTTGAAAATTTCGGTTAACATGAAATACATGGGTAGAATTTGGCTCAATTTTGGAAAGTGAATAAGATAGGTTTTTGGCAAATATGTGGTTCATAATTCAATTTCCATAAAACACTAAATATGCAAGATACTCACGTAAAATATATTATATTAAACACACATATACTAGCAATGAAATATGCGGACACAGTCATATAATCTCGTCTTAATCTAGCCAGTCACGCAGGTTCACAAAATAAATAAGATGAATTTAATTGCTACCGATTAAACCAATGTCCAACCGCAAAATCTCAAAACGTCTTCTCGCTAACGCCTTTGTTAAAATGTCAGCCCATTGAACGTCAGTACTACAAAATTCGAGTTTAATGCTGCCCTTTTCTACATGGTCACGCAAAAAATGATGTCTAATGTCTATATGCTTAGTACGAGAATGCTGAGCTGGGTTCTTAGAAATAACAATAGCACTCGTATTATCACAGAAAACAGGCATACAACCAACATTAACACCATCATCACATAGTTGTTGCTTTAACCAAAGTAGTTGAGAACATACCAGTCCTGCAGCGATATATTCGGCTTCTGCAGTAGACAATGCAACCGAATTTTGCTTCTTTGAGCCCCAAGTAATTATGCAAGGTCCAACAAACGTAGCAAATCCAGAGGTACTTTTTCTATCTAAAGAACATCCCGCATAATCTGCGTCTGAATATCCTACTAGATCGAAATTACACTCAAGTGGATACCACAAATATAAATTAGATGTACCAATTAAATATCTCAAGATACGTTTAACTGCAATCATATGTGATTCCTTAGGACATGATTGAAATCTAGCACAGACACATACGCTGAACATAATGTCAGGTCTACTTGCAGTTAAATATAATAAAGAACCAATCATACCTCGATATGTAGTCTCATCTACGGACTTACCATTTTCGTCTAAGGTCAACTTTTTGTCAGTTACCATAGGCGTGTCCATTGGATGAGCGTTCTCCATACCAAATTTTCTGATTAGCTCCTTGACATATTTTTGTTGGTGAATCTTTATGCCTTCTTTGGTTTGTTGAATTTGCAATCCTAGGAAGAATTTTAATTCTCCCATCATGCTCATTTCAAATTCTGAGGTCATAAGATCTGAAAAATACTTGCACAATTTATTGTTAGTAGAACCAAAAATAATATCGTCTACATAAATTTGAGCAACAAGTAAATCAGAACCCTCGGATTTTAGAAATAGGGTTTTGTCGACAGATCCTCTTTTAAAATTGTTTTGCAATAAAAATTTGACAATCTGTCGTACCAAGCCCTAGGCGCTTGTTTCAAACCATATAAAGCTTTATCGAGTTTAAAAACATGGTTTTGAAACTTGCTATTCAAAAATCCAGGAGGTTGTTCAACAAAAACCTCTTCTTCCAAATAACCGTTAAGAAATGCAGTCTTAACGTCCATTTGGAATAATTTCATTCCTTTATGAGCTGCGAAGGCGATGAGCAAGCGAATAGCTTCAAGTCTTGCTACTGGAGCGAATGTCTCGTCATAATCAATCCCTTCTTGTTGATTATAACCTTGAACGACCAATCGAGCCTTGTTACGAACTATAACTCCTGAATCATCCAATTTATTTCTGAATACCCATCGAGTACCAATCACAGTTCGATTAGAAGGTCGTGGCACAAGGTGCCATACTTTATTGCGTTCGAACTGTTGAAGCTCCTCTTGCATAGCCACAATCCAGTCGGATTCTGCAAGAGCTTCCTTGATGTTGGTAGGCTCTATGGTAGATAGAAATGAATAGAATGAACAAAAGTTATTTAATGTTCGCCTAGTTTGAACTCCTTTAGTCAAACTTCCTAGGATACTGTCCATAGGATGAGAACTCTTATATTTCCATTTCTTAGAGTTCCTAGGCTCATCATCATCTGATGAACTTTCATTTTCCTCAAATGATTCAGAATCAAGATTGGTTCCCCCTGAGTTGGACTCTGGGGTTATAGCTGAAGTTGGTACAACTTCAGTTACACCATCTTGGTTCTGGTTCAAAGTTATAGCATCATCAGCTATAACTTCAGTTTCCTTTTCCTTGTTTTGAGAAGAGACATTCGTATCATCAACAATTGTCTCAGTTCTCTGTTCAAGGTCATTTGCGGATTTATCAAGTTCATCATTGATTCCTTCAATAACTTCTTCATTATTTTCTGGCACGTCATCCCTGGAGAGGCGAAAGTCTGGATCATTCATGTCCTCTTCTTTATTCTGTTCAACTTGTTCAAGCACACTATCTTCATCAAATACAACATGAACACTTTCTTCTATGCACAAAGTTCTTTTGTTAAAAACTTTAAAAGCTTTACTATGATTAGAATAGCCAACAAACACAGCTTCGTCACTTCGTGGATCAAATTTGCTCAAATTACTTTTTCCATTATTATGGACAAAACATTTACTCCCGAAGCAACGAAGGTGAGCTATATTGGGTTTTCTCCCTCTTAAAAGTTCATAGGGAGTCTTTTTGAGAATAGGTCTAATCATAGCTCTATTGTGCACATAGCATGCAGTACTTATGGCTTCTGCCCAAAAGCTCTTAGGAAGGCCACTACACAAAAGCATAGTGCGGGCCATGTCCTCTAATGTTCTATTCATACGTTCCACGACACCATTTTGTTGTGGGGTTCGTGGTGCAGAAAAGTTATGTCCTACACCATTCTCCCTACAATATTCTATAAAAGCTTGATTATCAAATTCGGTGCCATGATCCGTACGAATGGAAACTAACTTTTTATCATACTTGTTTTGGGCGAGCTTCATTAGTACTACAAACTCATCGAAAGTTTCATCTTTAGTAAATAGAAAGATAGGCCATACATACCTGGAGTAGTCGTCGACTAGGACGAATACGTACCTTGATCCACCGCGGCTTCTAACTTTCATAGGTCCACATAGATCCATGTGTACCAACTCAAGTGGACGCTCTGTACTTACTACTCGTTTCGGTTTGAATGAAGATCTAACTTGTTTACAACGGGCACATGAGTCACACATCTTTTCTTGTTCGAATTTGATTGAGGGTAGACCCTCAACTAAATCCCAAGACTTAAGTTTCTTTAAAATCGTTGGACTGATGTGTGCAAACCTCTTGTGCCACAAGCATGAATCATCCACAGTGACTTTCATGCACGTAAAGGAACTTGTAGTGACTTTGTTTAAATCAATCATATACACGTTCCGTTTACGTAGACCTTCTAAGATAACATTGCTAGTTCCTTCAACTATGATACGACAAACATTTGAATGAAAAACGACTTTGTTGCCTTTGTCACATAGTTGAGAGATACTTAGCAAGTTATGCTTAAGGCCATCTACCAGATAGACGTTATTGATAGCATGTGAAGAAGATATACCAATCTTACCTACACCGATTATGTTGCCCTTCTTGTTGTCTCCAAAGGTGACCTTGCCACCGTTGAAGGGTTCTAGTGAAAGAAAAAGATTCTTGTTTCCAGTCATGTGTCTCGAACATCCACTGTCGAGATACCATAGATTATTTTCTTTCACTATTACCTGCAGGAGAATCAAATACAGCTTTTAGGTACCCACGCTAAGTTGGGTCCTTTATGGTTAGTGACTCTATATATTTGATCCTTCCTAACCCATACCTGTTTGACAATTCTTTTCTTCTTAGGATAGGGTTTGCTAGGTTTATTATATTGATTATTGTTACGACGCACAGTAGGTTTAAACGACTGCTTCTGATTCACATTAGGTTTAGATTTTGAAGGTACAGATGTGTAATCGAAAGCCATGTCATAAAACCATCTAAACTCATTATTTCTAACCTCATCACGTTGAGGTTCAGATTCGGACTCACTGGACACGTCATGCTCTTTCACAAAATCAGTTTGATTTTTGTTGTCGTTAACATATTTAACACAATTATCTTTAACATGACCGTTGTGACCACAATAATTGCAAATCAGATATTCTGAAAGATTGACATACTTCCTTCTTCTGAAATCACGGTCAGAAGGAGTGGATTTGCACTTATCATGGTCTCTACGACTATAGCATTCATGACCTAGACCCATCTTCATGTTATTATTAGATTGTTCGGTAAGGAAGTCTAAGACCTTCTGACTTCCTTCCCACTTATCATGAACTTTTCGTGCATGTAGAAGCAATTCCTTCAAAGACTGAATTTCTTTTTCACACGACGAATGATCTACATTCGAGTCTTTGGAGGGATTGTTCTTTTTGAAATTTTCACGAAAATCATTGAAACGTTTGTTCAAGATAAGTTTCTCCTCATTATGTTGACTTTTGGCTTGAGGAGAATTCAGCCTTCAAATCTTTCAATTGCTGAGAAAGAAAAGAGTTTACTTTCTCATGATCAAGAATAACAACTTCCTTTGTCCTTAGCTTGAGATTGTAAAAGCTCATTGACTTTCTTCAATTCTAAAGTTATAGCTTCATTAGCTATAACTTTGGCTTGAAGATGCTTAATGTTGAGCTTCAACTCTGAGATTATAGCTTCATTAGCTATAACTTTAGACTCAAGAGCTTCTTTCTCAACATTTGTCTTGTCTGAAGTTATAGCTGAAGTTGCCATAACTTTAGACTTGAGCTTTTTAGCTTT
The DNA here is from genome assembly GCA_022085475.1 of Heliosperma pusillum. Taxonomy (NCBI): domain Eukaryota; kingdom Viridiplantae; phylum Streptophyta; class Magnoliopsida; order Caryophyllales; family Caryophyllaceae; genus Heliosperma; species Heliosperma pusillum. The sequence continues at coordinate 6,814 of JAIUZE010048179.1, forward strand.
GGCCTTAAGAAGTTGGTTTTCCTCAGCAATGTCAAGGATTTGTTCTTTAAGATCTTTCAATTCTAGACTCTGCTCATGACAATGATCTAAGGCTTCTTCAAAATACTTAATTAAAGACTTCTTAGATAAATTCTTAACTTGTTTTTTAAGTTCAAGATGACTAACCTCTTCATCATCTTCTGAATCTGGTTCTGAATCTGAGTTGCCAACAAGACACATCTCGGATTCGCTTTCATTGTCACTGTCGGAAATTAGGTCAAGACTGACGTTGCTTAGACACAAGTTGGCGACTTCCTCTTCTTCTGATTCGTCGTCCTCTGTGTCGAGATCTCCCCAGCAATAAGCCATCATTACTTGCTTGAATTCCTTCTTGGTTTTGTCTCGTTGATTTTTGTCTTTGATTTTCTTCCATGTGGGGCAATCTTTGATCATGTGATCATTATCCCCACATTTGAAGCAACCACGACTTGAAAGAGACCCTTTTGACTCAATTGGCTTTTTGTAAGATTTGTTAGTGTTATTGTTAAACGTTTTCCCTTGTGGTTTATTAAAGAACTTTTTCTTAAAACGTCTAGCAAATAACACTGTTTCATCTTCAAGATCCGAATCTTGTCTTTCACTAGATTCGGCCTGTAAAGCCACCTTCTTGCTATTACTATCATTTGCCGCATCTTCATCAAGAGTAATCTCATGAGCCATTAGGGTTCCAAGTAGCTCTTGATAAGATAGGTCAGATAGGTCTTTACATTCCTCAATTACCGTCACCTTAGGTCTCCATCGTTTAGATAGACTTCTAAGGATCTTTCTGGCAATTTCCTCGGAGTCAAAAGTTTTTCCAAGATTTTTCAATTCATTAATGATACTGGAGAAGCGAGTAGACATGCTGTCAAGCGATTCATTTTGTTCCATGGAGAACAATTCGTATTTTCGCATAAGTAGAGCTATGCGTTGCTTTTTGACAACAGTTGTCCCCTCATAAGCTAACTCAAGACCATCCCATATTTCCTTGGCAGTAGAACTAGATGAGAAACGATCAAATTCAGTATGGGTCATGCCGTTTTGCAACAGACTAATAGCCTTTGAATTTTTCTCAGCTTTCTTATAATCTGCCTCAACATAGTCATCTTCTTTCTTTTCGATAGAAGTGCCAGTGGCCGTTCCAAGCATGATCTTATTAGGACCATTCTTAATGATTAGCCAACACTCCCAATCGTTACCCTTTATGAAATGGGTCATCATATTTTTCCATAGACTGTAGTTCTTCCCATCGAATACGGGACACTTCAGATGTTTGGAATCCATTAAAATAAAATTAAATGCAGCGGAAAATAAATAAAAATAAAAAGATAAATGGATCAGACTCCTTGCTGTAAGGCAATCAAGAGCACGAGGCTCTGATACCAATTGTAGAGTCTATTGATCGAATACGAAAGAGGGGGGGGTGAATTGAGTATTAAAAAACTAGCCCCACTTTTTCGATTTATATGATATGTAATTAATTATTTGATCTTATGAATTAAAATCAACTAATTAATTAATCAAAGTAAGCGCGAATAACGAAATAACGAAAAGTAAAGAGATAAGAGAGAGCCCCACGATTTTTGAAGTGGTTCAGTTTCACCGTTGAAACCTACGTCCACTATTCTCGATTAATAATTTTTAGTACCTTTCTACGGATTACAAAAATTACCAACCCACTCGTATAATCAACACTATGATTATAACTCAAGGTGAGTATCGCTAAATACTCTATACTATCGTACGCTAATAAGAAAGTACAATATAACTCACACAGATTCCCGTTAAAGAATTGTAAGCTTATAATGATGTACTATTTTCCAATAACGTATTTCACTCAAGCGATTGATAATAATTGATGCACAACTCTTTTAAAAACAAACTCTAAAAATAATAAATATTTGCTCAAAGGTTTGCTTTAAAACGATTTTGGAAAATCAACACTAGTAAAATAAATAGCCGTGTGAATATAGTAGTAGAATCATAGTAGATCTAAAACCCTAGTATAATATTTAATAAAGATACTTATCTTTAATACCATAAAATAATATTTGCTTATCTTTTAGAAATATCTTTATCTCAAAATATTATTTGGTTTATCTTATAGAAATATATTTATCTTGAAATCTCAAAATATTGTTGTAAAGATTTGGTAGAATCCTAGATTAGGTAAACTAAGGAAACAAACCTATGGAGGCCGGATTCCTAGATCACGAAACCCTAGGAGCACGAATCCCTAGGTGGCACAAACTAGGTTTCACGAAACCCTAGATGGCTCAACCACTAGGTGGGCTAATTAGGTTAACAACAAATTGAGATAGAATATATTAGAAACCCTAGGTAGCATGACAACCTATAAGTTGTATTACTAACCAATAGAATCTCATAAATATATTCTCTAATAAAACTTTTGATAAATATAAAAATACTCTTCCACTTTTGAAAACATTTCAAAACATTTTATTTCCAAAATCATGCATCAATATTTTATCATCCAAAGTCATAGACTAAAGCTATAACTTTTGAACATAAAATCTCTCGACTGAAATAGTTACCGAATGACGACCTATACTATCTAATCTTCACAAAGATCTTCAGTATACGGATCATCTCTTCATCTTGATCACAAAGACCCTCCATCTCGAGTCTTGTGTAGTTTGATGTAGATCTTGTTTGAAGAGATTTTCCTTAAAGTTATGCCTGGTTAGCTATAACTTCCAAGTTCACTTCCAAAGTTATTCCTGAAGTTGTTATAACTTTGTCTCACAGACTTTATCAAAGTTATGCCTAACTTTGATCTTTCTTCTCATAATTGTTGTTAGCTATAATAAGACTAAAACACACAATTACACGCATATGATATATCGAGTAAAACATATTATTACGTAAACATATGTCATTGTCAAAACTATGAAATTGGTCCAACATCTTTTCTTTTTCTTCAAATCTCCGTTTCGGATATATTTCGGGCGTGGATCCCGTAATCAGTTGTAATCTTATTTTAATCATTGTAATTGTATGATTTTGTGTTTCTCTCATATGTAATTAATTCTAATTCCTAATTTGGACATAATTGAGTGTCAATTACGTGTTCACCGACATAGTCTAAGTCACATGCTAGGATTAAAATGATGGATGTTGCATTGCATGCATATAATCGATAACATATCAAGTACGAACGATTTTCCTAATCATTAGTAGAGGCCGCTATCGAGGCGGGCAGGATTAGGTGCTTGATTAAAGAGCTTCCTTATACGTACCGTCACCACTTATCGTAGATCTCTGTGAACATCCGTGTTCATTGGCATCCACGAGAGGCATTCTGGACATAAAATGCTAAGGGTAACGAGTTCTTAGTGTTCATGTGATTACTTTGTGTCTTGACATGGCATAATGTATTCGAATGGTTCCAATTTCCCATAAATATTGGTGACGACTCCACAAATGCGTAGTTTTACGCTTGTCCTCCCAAGCGCGTCCCTTCCGTGGTCCCCCCGTGTACCACAAATACTCACAATCTTGGCCTCAATAACTCAAATCTTATGCTAATAATCAATAAACTACAATCTATAACCATTTTCTCCAATTTCTAGGTCAAACAACAACAACCCCATCATCTATAATCATTTCCCCCAAATTCTACTATATCAATATTAACCTAATTTCAAGATAATCACAATAATCCAATCTAAACAACATATAATGATCTAATAACATTAATCTCGTCTTAATAATCAATCTAATCACTAACTACATGCTAATTACTCTAAATTATAGGTAAAATATGATAAGATGAAATCACAATATTAAGGATGAAAATTACTTACAATGCTTGGAAAAGATATGAGAAAGATTTAGAATAATGAATTCCACCACAAATCCAAGAGAAGATTAAGGCGTAACTAGAGAGCAATTAAGGATTAAATAGAGAAATAACAGTTTTGATGAGAGTTTATGTCGCTAATAAATATTTATGTGGAAACAACAGAGAGAAAAGCTTTTTATATTGAATAGGACCAACACGAAATGAAGAATAACAATCAACGATTTACGATTTACGACTATTACTCAGTAGCGTAAAACCCCACTCGACCGAATAACACACTCTCGACCGAGTGCATATGAAATCGACGTAGTGTACACAATCAAGGTCTCCTCAAATAGAGACACTCGGCTGAGTGACCACACACTTGACCGAGTACCAACCACTCGACCGAGTTGCTACATAACTCGACTGAGCAACAATAATCCGGCCTAGTACACCCTTAACTCGACCTAGTAATACTTTAGATATTACAATCTTCCCCCCTTAAAGATAAATGCGTCCCCTAAGTTCACCCAATAAAGAAACAACTAACACCGCCATCACGACATCACCGCTTCCAACCTTGACACTTCACCACTTCGACCAACGAGATCGCAGCGCAACAATAAACCTTAACGCGGACATAACAACTATAAATAACAAAGATTGAACATAATTGAAACTTAATCAAGATTTAAATTATCAACCTTATCTCACCCCCTCCCCCATTTAAAATAATGGTTACATCCCCGTAACCGAACATACCCCGAAAATATGAGGATACCGCTCCCTCATCGAATCTTTGGTCTTCTATGTCGCTTCTTCAACATTATGGTTGGACCATAACACCTTCACTAGCTTTGTCTCTCCTCTTCCGGTCTTCCGAACCTTGCGATCAAGAATATTCTTGGGCACTTCCACGTAAGTAAGAGCCTTATCCAGCTCGATAGAATCGACAACAAGAACATGAGACGGGTCGCTCACATACTTTCGTAACTGAGACACATGAAATACATTATAAACAGTTTCGAGCACCATAGGAAGATAAAGGCGATAAACAACTTCACCTACGCGAGCCAAAATCTCAAATGGACTTAGCTTGCCCCTCTTCCCAAATCGCATCACCCCATGCGCTGGCGATACCTTCAACAAAAATTTATCACCCACCTAAAACTCGATATCTCGGCGTGGAAAATCGGCGTCACTCTTTTTCCGGTCGTGAGCGGCTTTCATTATCATATTTCATTATCAGACGAATCACCTTAACTTGCTCAACCATCTTCTTGATCATTGCCAGTCCCAACTCAGCTTTCTCGGATATATTATCCCAACATATCGGACTCCTCCAATATCTCGCATACAAAGCTTCGAAAGGAGGCATACCAATAGTAGCATGAAAGCTAGTATTGTACGAAAAATCCATCCAATCCAACCTATCTTCTCACAATCCTCCAAATTCCAAAGCATACAAACGAAGAATATCTTCTAGAGTTTGAATGGTCCGCTCCGTCAGCACATATGTAGCCAGATGAAAAGTTGTGCTCATCTTCAATTTAGTATCCAAAGAATCTTGAAGCTCTTGCCAAAATCTGGAAATAAACGTTGCATTTTAATCGGAAACGATATCTTTAAGAACTCCATGAAGCTGGAGGATATGATGACGATAAGCATTCGCTACCTCCACTTTACTCCAAGTATATTTTATCGGCACAAAGTGTGCGGATTTAGTCAATCGATCGATGATGACCCAAATCATATTATTCCCCTGTGAAGTCCTCGACAACACAAAACCGAAATCCATTGATATTGATTTCTATTTCCACTCTGGCTTATCTAAAGATTGAAATTTCCCTTGCGGTCTTCTATGCTCTATCTTCACTTTTTGACAAGTAAGACACCTTGCAACGAACTCCGCCACTTCCTTCTTCATGCCCGACCACAAAAAGTTCATCTTCAAGTCCTTGTAAAGCTTGTCACCCCTCGGGTGAATAGAATACGGCAAACAATGAGCTTCTTTCAAAATATTCCCTTTCACTTCATCATCAATAGGCACACAACATCTACCGTCGAATCTTAAAATACCATCTTCATGAATTTGGAACTTTAAAACTTCTCCTTTCTCAACATCTCCCTTCCACCCCACAATCCTTGGATCAAGAAATTTCTTGGCTCGAATTTCTTCATAAAAGTCTGGTTCAATAAACAAGTCGCCCATCCCTTCTCCTCTTCTAATCATGAAAATTCCCATCTCCTTCGCCTCTTCTCTCAACTTCATCAAGGCTAAAGCAGTACATAAGGAATGTAACTACTTCTGACTCAAAGCATCCGCCACCACGCTCGCTATCCCTTCATGATGCACGATTTCCTTGTCATAATCATCAATTAGCACAATCCACCTCCTTTGACGCATATTAAGCTCCCTTGGGCGAAAATATACTTGAAACTCTTACGATTAAGAAA